>OMKZ01038604.1:6592-34176 GCA_900302535.1 Neoniphon sammara | reverse complement strand
TTAAAAAAAACCCCCCCCACCAAAAAAAAAAAAAAAAAAAATAGACCTAAAATTAAATAAAACTAAACTAAAATTACAAACCTTGCACTGAAACATACCTACAACTAAACCAAGATTTAACTAAAAAAATAAAATTAAATACTCTTATTATTTATAATAGCTCTGCTGTATATGTACAGATGCTGACACAGTTACAAATAGACCACCGACGGTATTAGCAATAACAAAAACAACATTTCGTGTGGAGTGAAACCGCATATCTCCGAAATATCCACTTTTCAGGAACTAAGCAAAACAGCGTCACTTGTAGCCTGACCACTATGTATGTCTGAGTTTATCCAGTGGGTTTTGAATGGCTTTCATCAGCCCAAGGTTTGTAGAACTTCCTCAACCCATGGAGGAACCTCTAATCCTCCAATATAAAGCTCAAACATAAAAATCAGCAAATTTGGGTGTTACGAGGTTTTCACACGACGGTGATGATAAACAGCCACAGGCAAAACTGTGTTTGTTTCCAGGACTGAATCTGCTACTGATAATGATGAAGCTGCTGTGGCTGTTTGGCTTTGTTTACAGTCAGCGGGGGAACCACAGCGTGAACAGATTTATCATAAACAGAACTGAAATGAAGCTTCTGGCAAACCATCATGAAGACAGACAGAAAGACAGACAGACATTATTGGTCTATATGACTCATGTCTATGGCTTCTGTGAGTGAGCCTCGTGCCTCTAACCTCAACGGGGCCTCTGGTCTGTCCTTGAACCCACCGTCTCATGACTGCCTTCTGCTGCACATGTGAACACACCAAAATGAAACCAACACATAAATCATACACAAACTTGGATATTTTTTTTTCCTGAAACCCCCCACTGCTGAGTTCATGATGAGCACATGATAACTACATGTATAAATAGTGCAGAGCAGATGTGTATCATCAGTATCAACAGCTGTACGAATTGCCATCTGAGTTACAACCAGACGCCACTGAAGCAACATGAAGCTCTGCCTCCTGCTACTGTTCGCAACCTTGGCTGTCCTTGTAAACGGTAAGAGCACAACACAGCATGATACTCTTTGTCACAGTTCTTAGTGTCACTGTATAGCACCCTAAGCTGCTTCCAGGATGTATTCGAGTTCAACAGATGTGGATTTTTGGAGGCTGATATTGATTACGGATGTGCAACAGTACATTTCATCAAGGTGGACTAGTCAGCATTGGCTATCCTAATTATGAATGCTTAGTTAAGTACTTCTTAATATTAAGAACATGGCACAGATAAATGTAAAAGACTTTTCTAGTTTGTTTCTGCCTTTGTGCTCATGTTGAAGGCTTGCAGCCTTATTCTACTTTACATATTGTCCCATATTTAGATAAATGATGAATCTTTGACAAGGCATATTTAAAGGAGCTTTTAACAGTTATCAGCATGTAGGACTGGTGGGATTAGGAATACTTTCAGACATGGTGTTCAAAAAAGAAAAATAAATTATAGCATTAATTATAGAAATCTCAGCTGTACAATAATAATAATAATAATGATAATAATAATAATAATAAGAAGAAGAAGAAGAAGAAGAAGAAAAAGAAGAAGAAGAAGAAGAAGAAATCAATAAACCTAGATGAATTGTCGTTCTTCGATCGATTAATCAACTGTTCAACTATTCTGGCTAATCACTGTTACAATACTGATATTGTTAAACTGAAGCTGCCAATAGCCAGTAGATTTTAAGCTGATATTCAGTGTCATTAATTGCTGAGTTCAGGATCACCATGTGCCAACTCAGCATGTCACACACTTTTAGATGTACGGTGAACAACTTGCCCTTTTCCTCATCATCAGCTTCAACTCCAGTGAAAAGGAAATTGATGGGAGGAGTAAGAGGAAGTGCACTGAGGAAACATGTCACAATACTAAACATGCGGGTTTGTGGGGAAAGGATGCAGCTTTATGGCTGTATCGTCAGCACTTTCTTCAGGAATCAGCAGGTCATGACAGAGTCAAGTGTAAAATCATCATGGAAAGGCATGAACGCAACCAGGTTTGCCGAGTGGAAAAGGCTAACATTGGAAAATCTTTGTAGTGGAATGCAGATCAGTTTTGATTGACTTTAATTCACTAAGGAAAGCAAGTAAGAGCCTCTCAGCCTTCATTATCTCTTGTTTCACTGTCATCTTTGGATAAATTTGTGTGTGTGTGTATTGTATGTCTGCAGGCATCAGGTAAAGATGCTCTCTGGCATGCAAAATAAAGCCTATTGGTGACTTTGGTTGCAGATTTAAATCAATTTGAAGTTTAGTTTATTTGCACGAATGATGAAGGAAAACACTGGAAAGACAGAGAAAATGTAAATGATATATAGGCCAATGCATGTGATTATACACTGCCTGCGCTGACTGTACATTTGTTTGTGACAGGTATGCCACCAATCAGCAGGGATTACAACACACACTGCCAATGCCTGCAAGTGGAGTCCAGGATCATTCCTCCAGACAGCCTGAAAAGCATCAAGATCGTCCCTGAGGGAGCTCACTGCCCAGCCACGGAGGTCATGTACGTAGTTTCACAATTATCAAATTATCACATAATAATAATTTGGACTGCATATTAGGTAGCTAAAGTAATTCTTGGACAAAATAATCCTTTTACACACTGGAGCTCCAACATCTTAGGGACATTATATTTAATGAACTTCAGGTAATAATTTCTGCTTGCTTTCAAAATGGATATGTAGCGCTTTGAAATTAAAGTCTAAGAGCTCCGAAGAGTGTCAAAGATAGTTCCTCTTCCATCAGCACAACCGTTGACCTTTACTCAAGTGAATTGAGGAACACGAATTTTGCTTGTAATTTTTGTTATGCAATGACAATGACTAGGACATGCAACTACGCTACGCCCTAATGTCTAGAAAGTAAACTGGAAACTGTTCATTTCAGCTGTAAACAACCAGGTAGAGAATCCTCAATGACAAAACATCACCATGCTAGTGCCCATGTTGCACCATTTCCATTGAAAGTGTAGAAGGAAATACCCCTTTAGTTTCCCGAGGCACTTCCATTTATGCTGACTGATGCGTGATGGATGTGCTCTCTGCTGTTGCTAAACCTCAATCATAGCCATTCATTATTTCTGATTATTTCTTATTATGATTTCTCAAATCATTGCATGCACAGGCCCAAACCTATCTCATGTTTTCCTTGGCAGTTACAGAGCAAAATGTCAAAACAACTTTGACGGAGTGCTTCAGGATTTCAAACAGTCTTTCGTTTTTATTTTTTTATTTTTAAATCAATAACAGAGAGTCACCTCAGGACATCCAAATGGGTTTTGTTTGATTTCATTAGGATTTGATGACTTGTTAAAGTGTCAGAGCAGCTTTATAAGCCATCAAATCATTATTATGAATCTGAAATAGATGTAAAAGAATGGATCAAAGGGCAACTTTAGAGCAGATGTTGACCTTGGTGAAATTAGGCAACTTCATCTTAAACATGGGAGTGTTGCTGACCTCGGGATTTGAGACAGAAAAATAAGTTTACACAATTTATCCAAACCACAAGATTGTACTCCTCAACCCTGCTGGCCCATCAATGGGTTTGTAAATACAAATACACACTGTACAGCCAAGCTTTGTTCAATCCCACAGGATTTAAGTTTCCCAAGAAACTAGATATGATGAAATTTGATGTAATGCTGCAGCCATAAAACAACAGCATCTTTGCTTTGAATTTTTCACTCAATATAAGTGTGATGTAGCTTCAATGAAGCTGCAACCCGCAGATACAGAATAAGAATATGTATGTGACACTGTGGTACAATATGGAAAAAAATGTGTTTTCTTACTTTGAAACTATTAAGGGCTATTAATTTAGGGGGAAATTTAAGGGGAAATCAGTTTTCAAGAGGTTATTGGATAGAATAGGATTGAATAGAGTACAATACAACAAAGTTGGAAATTTGTCTTTGCTTTCACCTCAGTTGTAAAATAATCATACAGATAAAATTCAATCACACAGTTTATGAATTATGAATATATGAATTTATGAATGTCATAGGTTTTGCTCAGCTGAGTGACTGCAAATATGATTACATCTTTTTATTCAAACCATAACACATGAATTTTTATTCTTTTACAGAAATTAACATTTAGAAAATTCATATTGTGTAAAATTCCATTAGGTACAGTTATGCCATTTTTGCATCAAATTTTGGATTCACTTTGGATTTTCCCCTTTATTTTAATTGTGCCTACAATTACAAATGTGTTCCTTTGACAACCAGATAGAGCTCAGCAAAAACTCCAATGATATATAATACTCATTTTCAGCCAGAATGTGACTGATGCCTCTTTTGCTCCAAACCCTTATACAGCACAAGCTACAGTTTGATATCAGATTAAATGTATAAATAAAATAGTACAGTTTGGTAAATTCTGTTGCATCTTTTCTGTTCAGAGCTGGACTGACGAGCGGGGAGAAGATTTGCCTGAACCCTAAATCATCCTGGGTGAAAAGACTCATCCACTTTGTTCTCAATAAACAACTGCAGCAACAGGGAGGGGTTCCTGCCAATAAAAAAGCATAACCATGTGCACATGATTAAGAATAAGGTCGACTTCTTGCTTTAATTATGAGCCATGTTGGGATGAGAAACACATTAGTAGAGCACTGTATTTAACCTGGAGTACTGTTAGCATTATTTCAGCTGCTTTCATAATTATGCTTTGAGTTCACAAGTGTATTTCTAGTGATTTTTTTATTTTATTTTACTATTATGTGAATATTTTGCACACATTTCCAGGTGTCCAATGATTTATGCTGTTATATGTTAAAATGTCATGTTCAGTCTGACAGAAAGAGAACAGCTAGAAAGAAAATGATGCAACCAAGTAAATAAGTTACCAGCTGTTATGCTAAAGAGTTGGATGCAGCATGCTTCAGTGAGGTGCTTGTAAAAACAATGAATATGTAGCATTACTGGAAATGCAAAACATTTGTCTGCACAGAAACTCTGGCAATATTGTTACTTTGACTGAAAGCAAATATGTAGCATGGAATATTATTTTTGGAGTAGCTTCTCTAAAAACTACCCCAAAAACTTAGCTTAATAAAGTTGTTCGCAAGGGATTGTCATATTTAGAGATTCCTACATATTAAATAGACTGTTTATGACTTTAAAGAAAATAAAATGTATGTTTATAAAGTAGCATGTATAGCCTACTATCCCTAAGTCTTGCACAGTTCCTCTGTACTTGACATTAGGTCCTGTTATGTACTCTGCTTGTTAGTATATGCCGTTAGTACTGTTGTCAATATGCCTCAAATCTCTCAACACTTGTCTGGCTGAAGAGGCTGGTTGTGTGACTCAAATAAAATGCTAACATCTTCAAAAGTGTCATTTGTGTTGCACGTTTGGTTAATTTATGCTGTAATGCCCCCTTTCCCCAGAGTTCCTTGGAAAATTGGATAAAAGAGAGCAGCTGGGAGTTGAGGGAGGGTGTGTAGGTTCATCTCAGTTCAAGTTCAAGTTCAGATTTATTTAGAGCCCAAAATCATTGTTCACAGTCTCAAAGGGCTTTACAGACCCACAAGTTTACAAGAGACAAAATAGAGGGACATGCCCTGACTTAACCCTCATAATGTGCAAGGAAAAAAAACAGTGTAAGAGAAAAAGGGAAGAAATCTTGCCCAAGTGGGCAAATTATCACATTTAAAGTTAAACAATAGATCAAATAACAGAACAAAATTGAACAAGATACAAAGTGTAAGGCTACATAGGAGTCAGTTTGCTAATAACAGATGTACAGGACATAGATTGTGAGTTTTATGGAGAACACAATAGCAGATCTTAGTGACAGCAATAAGTGCACTGAGTTAATGAGCCATGCTCTCTCTCAGTGCAGTGACCCAGTCTTCACTCCAGTCCCTTATTAAAGGGATGGTAAACCCAGTTAAAAATGGGAATTTTGATATATATTATTATTCCTGAGTTCTATCTTCATCATCCAACAAGATTTGAGAGTTCCAACAAGTCATTAACTATGAAAAAATGGAGCTTTAGTTGATTTATTTTCTTCAGTAATACCTTCCAGCAGCACTGGGTGGGCTTTAGTTCCTCTTGGTGGGTAATGATATTGTCTCAGTTCTCAAACGAACCAACTGTCCAGCAAAATGTGTTAGTGTTTTGAGAGCATGACAGTTGTGCCAAGTTATAATAAAAGCTGTCATTCTTGGCAGTCATGTGGCTTTCTGGCTCTGGTGCTGGGTCATTTAACATCATCTAACAACATGATCCGGGCTTTGGATGAAAAATCAAATCTTCACTAAGCCTGCGTGAGCTCTCATGTACCACAAGGGTGCAACATTTCCAAATAACTGATACACAGGTCCAAAGGTTATTAAGGAGCCAAAAATCTTGCCTTGTGAGATTTTGGTCATTACTTCTCCCCAGATACAGAGCCGGCCCGTGGCATAGGCAACATAGGCGGTTGCAAAGGGTGGCACCCTCTGGCAGGGGTGCCGCATTCGTCACTTCTGGAAAAAAAAAAAAAAAAATCATAATCTCGCCTAGGGTACTGGCCTAGGGTACCGGCCCTGCCCAGATGTTTGGTTTGGGTTCATGTTAGTTTATCTGTTTGGATATCTCAGAAACCTATGAACATATGCCATGACATTTGGTTTACAGCAAGGCTTCGTGTGGCTTTGGGCCAAGAAATAAATGGCCGAGATTTTGGTGGTGTCTCGGAACTGAGATTTCCACAGATAGACAATTATTGTTTTATAGCCATAACTAAGAAACGAATAGGCTTGACTCCAAATCCGAAGTTTGTTTGCAGAACCTGTTCAAGAAATAAATTTAACTTTTATTTTTAACTTAAAGAGAACATAAACCCAGTTAAAACAGGGATTCTCTTATTTGATATTATTCTCGTGTAATATCTTCTTCACTAAGATTTGAGAGCTCCTAAAAGTCAATAATTGTATTAAAATTGAGTTTTAGTAGCTGTATTTTCTACAGTAATCCGTTCCAGCAGGGCTGGGTGGACTTTAGTTCCGCTTGTAGTATAACAAGGTATTAGGTAAGGCATTCAAGGTATATACTGGTCCATGGATGTTCTAGATGTGTGCTAATGCCATTCTTGTCTTGTGTATAATGTATTGAAAAACTTGGTGTATATACACTTTGAGATAATGAGAATATGTATTTTTGTATAATTACTTTGGATATCACAGATTCTGAGTCTGGGTTTAATTGCAGGAGAGGGAGCGAGGCATTAGAAAATTGGGGGCACACTCTCATTGTTTTAATTGCTTTCATCTGCACCTTATTCTGTGTCTGTAAGTATTTAAGTTAAAAATAACCCACAGCTCTGTAAAGCCATGAACATTGGCTGTTTACATTTAAAGTAAACATTCTCTGTGGGGGAGGCACATCAAAATCACAAGAAGAGATTACCCATTATTGAGGCAATGGTGCTGTAACAAATCACATACAGCAGTGAGTAGTCCGAGAACCTGAGAGGTTTCTGTGCGATTATCTGCATTTCCTTGTACGAGAATCAAAAATGTTGAATTAAACTGTCTACAACAGCTGATCGAGCTGTAAAATCTAAACACTACCTAACAAAAATGGTTTCACCAGTGGAGTTCATCCATTCATGATGCTTTGTCCTTCCTTGGCAACTTAATATTACTCACAAGTTCTGCTCTGTTCCATTGATAGATCTTTCCAGTGTCAGGTGAGATCAAATGAACGTCTCCGGGATGGAAATATTACAGTTCCATCAGTTCTCTTCAGGTTATAACAGTCCGTATTGTGTTTCTTTTCTTTGATTCTCCTCCTAATTAACTCCTGAGGGAGAAGGTGATGAATTTTAGCTGCAATCTGGTCAAGAGAAGAATTCTCCATCCATTCTCCATGAAATGAAAATGACTTAAAGTCATTCCCTTTGCTAGGTCAGTGATGCAGTGACAGCAGGTGGATGAGAACTGTCTTGTGCAACCACATAACCCTTCCCCTGGGGGAACCAGGCCTCCAGAGCTTCGGTCCAGCTACCAGTGTCACAGAAAGTCAACAGGATGTCGAACACTGCAGACAGAGAGAGAAAAACCAAGAGACATTTCCATTTTATTTTTCTTTGCAATTGAGAACATCACATCCTTTAAGTGTCTTGCCAGTAAACATCATTACCAACCTTGGTTGACTGCAAGGATCTTTGAGTGGAAGTTCTTGGGGTTATTTTTCTTCACCATGTACTCGTCAATGGGCAGCCTCGCCACCTGGACGCTCAGTTCACTGGCCCTCGAGTAACTTATCTTCTACAGGCGAGAAACAGCATAGAAACGCTGATAATGAACCGTTGGACATGATAAAACCACGGCACAGGCCACATTTATATAGTAGGTTGTAATTTCACTTCTATTTATACATTTTCAGTCAATTCTGCAGAGTTTTCTAATGTATCATGATACAAATCGTATCGTGGCCCATGTATCGTGATAGGTATTGTATTGTGAGGTCTTCATCAATACCTAGCCTCATTACATAGCACATATCACACATGCACTCATATATGTACTAATACATCAACACTACTGCATTAAGAAAGAAAGCTATTCGATTATATTCAAACTGAACGGCAATGAAAACAAATTCTGTATTGTTGCAAAACGCCGTTATCTGAAATACAATATGAAAGCCAACATCTGATCATGTTCATAATAAAAAAATGGTGATGCTGCAACTATTTGATGCATAGGTTGTGCATCTGCAGCTTGAAAGCAACTGCTGCAGTCTGGGTAAGTAAAAAATACCTTCTGGATGCTTTCATCCACAAGGCCACCAAGGACGTACACCTTGTCAGCCTCCACTCTTTCCAAGGCTGAAACAAGAACAGAAACAAGAGGTCATTTCAATTAGAATTCAGCAGTCAAAGCGCTAGAAAACTCTACTCATTTAAGCATAGATGTATACAACATTTTGTACGTTTGTTTTGAAAAATGCATTTTTTCCCTGTTGCTACTATATGTCAAAACAGTAAATTATTAGGGACTACAAATGACTGTGGCAGTCACACACTAGAGAAGGCTTTATCTAAAGGTGATGACTAGCAAGATAAATGTACCATTTGGAGTTATGGGCATATACACGATAAGATATTGGCTCCCTCTGCCTGCCATGAGATGCATTTCAAGTAAGGAATTACTGTGCTTGTCAATGAACTTCATCTGAGTTTATCAGCATTCATAAGGGCCATTTACTTAAATGCGTCAAACCTTCTTCAGCATCTGGGGTGAGGTAGACAATATTTTCAGGAGGAAACAGATCCAGACAGCTTTCCTCTGTTATGTCCATCTGAGGAGCACAGACACACGCACACACACACACAGAAATATTAAATGGAGACCATTGCAGTTGTTCGATACACAAGCCTTTCCTGGTCCAGGTTATAGCAGAGGATGCAAGTCAGTGCAAGGTTTATTATAGTACAGGTTCAGAAAAGAATGGGAGGTGGGGGCAAAAATGCCCTTGAAAATGTATAAAATATCTGTAAAATTAAAAATAAATCAATTAGGGACAACCTTTATTTTGATTTCATCCTGTTCATATCTCTATTTCTCAATATGCAATACAAGTTTATTATTTAACAGTTCCATTAAATTGTGCCTGAAAAGGACCAAAATGAGCATAAAAGTCAGCTCACAAGGACAAAAAATACCTTCTGCAAAGAAGAAACATGAAATATTTAATTAAAAATTAGTGATAAAAAATAGGAATTGTCTGCTTAAGTTTCTTGGTTTAATAGAAAAAAGATTTGACGTCAAGATTAATCTATATTTAAAATGTGACACTGTTGCTATTAGTAATTATTATTGTTATAAATGAATTAATAGAATTCTTCATGAAGAATTGGGAATTAAAACCAATGGTGGTGTAATACTGGCTCAGTGCTGGCATGCCAGAGTTAGTTTGACCATCAAATCATGTTTTGGTGTGATTCTGGCCTGACTGCAGCAATGATGGCTCAGTTCTGGTGGCCAGAATCTGCCCAGTTTAGTCGGGTTACAGAACAATACTACTACTACTAATAATGCTATAAAAATTACATTGCATCTTAAAGAAAATCAGAGATAAAAACTGCTTCAGAGCCTTCTCGTGGAAAACATTTTTTGCACCACAGCATTCTGACAATTGGTCCTATAATCTGAGTAGGTTTGCTTGCAACTACAATAATCACCACATAATTCAGGAAGCCGTCATTCATTCTAAGGCACTCTCTATAGAGGCGACTGTCCTCTTTCAGGTCCGTCAGGAACAGGTGGAAAGGTCGAGTCGCCTTCCTGTTCGAACCGTACAGCCTTCTTAACTGGCCGGCCAGTCGGCTTATCTCCTACAAGACAAACATAAACAGCTGTAAGCACACACACACACACACACCAAGTCTCACTCGTACACTCACGTCCTGTATCACACTCTCTCTCTCTCTCTCTCTCTTTCTGTTTGTTTGAAGTCATTACAACCAGTTAATTGAAAGAGTGCCAACAAAATCCTTTGCGTTTTACACCTCTGCACGTCTGAGCTGACAGAGGGCTGATGATGCAGTTTGAGTCTCGCTCTGCTGCCACCCACCTTGTCAGACATGCAATCTGTCATGCTCAGGTCCACACACAGCTTGAGCCCTGTGGACTGAGCTGCGGCTAAACGCTCTTTGGTGATCGCCTTGATGACCCTTTTGGTGAGCTGAGGATTGTCCGTGCTGGCACCTGTACATCAATAACAAAGGAAACAGAGACATAAGTTGGGTGTCCAAAATAATAGGAAAACTTTATTGCATCTTGTGTTGTCTAATCCTGACTCCAACCCTTTCTTTAGTCTGCCTTCCTTCAATGACTTAAGTAGGTTTAAGAGGAAATACATAAGGGATCACACCTTTTATTTAAATTCACCTGGTAAGTTGATCTGACTGTAAGAGCAGGTGTTATATTAAACTGTTATTACACATCCACGCATATTCTGACTGTAGAAGTGAGGGATTCAGATGTGCATTTGTTTCACCTTGAATCTTCCCAGAAAAACAAACATATGTAGCTGTGGTTTTCCTCTCTTGGTCTTTACCTGTTTGCTGCTCACGGTTGAGCTTCCTCCTCTGCTTTTCTTCTTTCCTCTTGCTCTTCTTTGCAGCCAGTTGTTTCTCCCAGTGTCGCTGCTTTCTCATGACATTCCTCTGTTCATTAAACACACAAAACACAATGAGCAGCTCAAAGAAACCTAAAGTCTAGGGGTTTATGGGACATGCAGAACATATTGTACACAGCAAACACAGCAATATCAGATCTGCATTGTTCAATCCAGTGTTAACAAAGGAACAAAGCACTCTTCTGGTATTTTCCAGCAATCTCAGAACAGCCATTTCTTATTATTTTTATTATTCAGGTCACAATTAATAACATAGTAAAAGAATTAAATAAAGTGCTCTGAGAAACTTGGTATATATGGAGATATACCCTCAAAAATAACTGGGAAACACATACAAAACAAACTCATGTCCTGGCTGGTCCATACTGAAGACTTAATAAGCCAACTTACTGAACACAGTGCATCATCTCTGGCTGGCTTATTTTCCACCTCATCAGCGTCAACACCTATGTGAAGCAAATCCATCACTTCTGTGATGTAAGCAAATGAATCTCCATTCAGTTGTTCACACTTATCAGAGGGAATATGTGCCATTTCTGTTGTCTTCTATGTAAGCTAGCTGCATCCCATGAAAAAAGAGACTGTCTTCAGCTGCAGGCCTCCAGACATGTCACTGTAGTTTTGTATGCAAGTCTAAATTCATGCATTTGCTGCCAAGTCTAGGCACAATCGGGAAGAGCACTGAACTTTGGCAGTAAATCAAAATACTGGCAGTGTCCAAGAGTCCCAGCAAAGTGCGGACTTATCCAAAAGACAAAAAATAATAAATTTTCTGTATCGTAGCCAAAGCTATTCAATAATTTTACCGATTTTAAATAAATCAACAATAAATGCGCTCAATCTAATGAACATGACCAAAAAGAAGCTGAAACATGCCTGAAAAGCCGCTTTGTGGCGAACATGTGTGCGGCGCATGTATATGACGTCATAGTAAACAAAACGGGAGGCTACTGATGAATTAAAACAAATAAATAAAAAAAGAAATCCCATCCAGTTCCATTTAGTCAGCCATAAGTGACACATATAGCCTTGTGAGATTTTAAAATATTAAAATTACTATTAAAAAAAAATTAGCAACCCAGTCATCTTGGCAGTGTGAACCTGTGATCCGTTCCGTTAATACGCCAGAAGAGGGCAGTGTAATATCGAGTATTCAGATGGAGGCAACAAACCAGAAATTTTGTTAGAAAGTAGTAAGAGAACTGTATTTATACCTTCTCTCCGCGTATTACTCACATCAATAATTTTTAAAGATTCATCACACAAAAATCTTAGAAGAGCAGGGACTTTAAGTGTTTTTGGCAACAATAAAATAAAATAAAATAAAATAAAACAAAACAATAAACCAAATTTAATTTAGTCAAATTGTCTCAAACTTTTAAACACATAGTATCTTCCAGTTGTATCCGTGGATGTATACAATAATTGCATACCTGTCTGTTTCCTAGACCTTTCTTGTCAGTCGGTTTGCAAAATTATATATATATACCTAAGGAAGCAATTAGGCATGCGCAGGATCCCTACGGTTAATTGACGCAGGTCTGTTTACGCCAAGGTAATGGATGGTAAGCAAACAATTTTTGGTTGTTAACTATGCTCCTAAGTATATATTCACAGCACATGCATAACAAATATAAATCGCTTTTATTTCTATGTTATGTAACAACGCCCTTGCTTAACTTAGACACGATATTTGTAAATTCCCCAGCAATCTATATGTGGCCGTTCATGGTTAGCTAGCTAAATTAGCTTAAAAATATACTAGCCGTCTGTTGACGTTACGGTTGCCGGCTAACCAACGGCTTGGGTAACATTAGCTAGCTGTAAGATAGGCCCCAGGCATGGCATTCAGAGACTTTCTGAAAATGTTTTAAAGAGTTCCTGTTTCATTGCTAACTGAACGTCTTAACATCAGAGTTGCATCTAGGGTTAAATTCATTTTAATTTGAAACCGAGAAAAGCAAGCACATTTTAGTGCTTATGAAGCACTATGACTAATTATTAAAATCAGAATCAAAATACTTTATTGATTCCCGTGGGGTAATTGAGTTAATCAGTACTGATTAACTCAACTTGGTCAGAAACCCTCAGTTTAGCATTTCAGCATTAGTTTCGGCTAAATGCTACTGGTCCATCAAGATCAGGCTTGCGCTGGTAATTGGGTTTTCAAGAAAACTGAAGAAAACTAGATGTAAATGGTCTCTGAAATAACAAATCAGCTACTAAGCTGCTAGCCATTGCTGTTAATTTGTTTACCCGTCTAGGCTACTTTGATTACCATCAGTTTTTGAAATAGAAATAAACACTATCAACGTAAAAACGGAAACAAAAAATAGCCATTGCTGTTAATTTGTATACCTATCTAGACTACTTCATTTAGCATTAGTTTTTGAAAAAACAAAGAAAACAGTAAACGTTAACGGTAAACAACAGATGCAAGCAGTAGACCGAAAAAAGCCATTAAGACACTCCTTTACTGCAGCAAGTAACGACATTTTATTTAGTGGATAGGGACTGACAGGGACTACAATGTTTTCATCAATCATTCAATCATTTTAGACCGGAAGAATTTAAGTTTCTAGTCGGACGTCTGAAATGGGTACACACGTTGCCCTGGTGCTAGTTAGCTCCTATTAGACGTTTATGTGAGATTTTAACAGCTTTTGCTGATTGTCACAATTGTTCTGTTGGTGTTATTCATACATTTTAACCCCCCCTTTCAGCCAGTCTACATGTCTTAGCGATCATCTAAATCTTAACTCCACAAACTAGACTTTTACTTCAGTTGTTGTTAGCCCATAAAACGCCCACGATGCGTAGAAATACTACGGTATCCAATGAAAAACACAGAGGAGGAGTATGTAATCACACAGCATTATGGGTATTTTATATAAAGTACATTTGTAAACTATTTTACACGTAAGCGAGCCATTAATAGTACTAGTGACTAGTAACTAATTAGGTTGTGCTTTGTTTTCTAGCATTTTTATGTTTTCATGTATGTAGAGAAGGGGAGATGAGCAGTGACTGGCGTTATATAAAATATAATATTATACAAAATCCAAGTATTATACAAAATCCATACAAGCTTGTCAAGCAGTTACCACATTTAGAGCAAACCATTTACTGTTTTTACGGTCTGGCTGTGATACTTTTTCTGTTATATGGGTTTGGTGAAAACACCATGATGCGGATGCCTTGGCTGATCATACTAGTAGTGTGTCAGTGGTGTTTTTCCGGCAAGACTATACTTTCAGGGATCATTTCTATAGTTAATAACTAGAGAAATGTTTGCTAAAAAGTTGGTCTCGCTATCCACGATGAAGAGGTGGTGATGTTCCTTTCTGAACGCGAAGTGGGCAGAAAGATTTGATTTAGTTCTCATGCTTTCTGCTTTTGATGACCGTTCATTGTCTCTTCTGGGGACTCTGAGGAAAGGAGCATGATCAGAGTGGTAGTTTAAAAATGTGAAACGTAAACATTTAGCCACGCGATATAGATTTTTGGCTTGTTTATTTATTTATTTCTTTGTTTTGGGACTCATTTTACTGTGGATTGGAAGTGCCCACACTTAAAAGTGATTAACATGTATGTCTATGTAGTTGAGAGTTTGTCTGTGAGTGAAATAAATTGTCCAGATTTTAAACCTTAAACTGTCATTACGGCAAAAGCAACATAAAAAGCACAATTTTCATTTGATTTATTCAATCACACACACGAATCTGCTGTCTCAGGAGAAAATTGGGACTAAGGAACAAAAAAAATATCTTTAGATAGATATAAATATAGAAATCTTCATGTTTCTTGCTGTTTTCCAGAATGTAGAGGTAATTGAACTGTAGTGTGAAAATAAAATAAGTATTTAGTTTTACATTTTTAAATATTAAAATAAATATGTCGTAAATTCTTTAGCAGTTATTGTTAAATGGGATAATATTCTGGCATGGAAAATAAGCTAACAAGTTGAAAAAGTCATTTTACAGCGACTGTAAGAGTGACTGTAATTTTGGGTGAGCCTTTGCCTGTCCAACATAAATTCTCATTTTGTGGATTCCTATTTTAATAACTGGATTAAACCTAAAACCTTTATACATTATTTGGGACGTGGATCTTGTGTCATTTAACACAAATAATAATAACCTTTGTTTCTAGTCGGATGTCTGGAACGGGTACACACTTTGGACTGTTGCTAGATGGCTGCTACTACCTTTCATATTATATAGTCTCAGTTTTTACTGAATGTCACAGTTATGTTGTCAGCTTCATTTAAACATTTTAACCTCAACATTCAGCCCGTCTTCATGTCTTAGCGATCACTTAAATGCTTATCTCAGTAAAGTAGAGTTTTACTTCAGTTGTTGTCAACATGTGGCCTTACATGGAGCTACTAGGATGCAAGAAATATTACAGCAACCAATGAAAAATATGGGGGAGGAGTATAACCAGACAGCATTATGGGTATTTTAAAGAACGCAAATTTATAAACTATTTTACATGCAATCGAGGCATTAATGGTATTAGTATCTATCACAAATAGGTTGTGCGTCCTATTTCCAACATATTGATGTTTTCTGTGTGAAAAAGAGGGACAATGTCAAGTTGTGCGATTTTAAGTATTATAATAAAATACAAAACAATTCCAAACTAGTCTTGCTGTTGTCACATTTACATCAGTCTATCCATTGTTTTTACAGACTGGCTGCGATGCTTTCTTCAGTAAACTAAGTGCAATATAGCCTTGGTGTAAACACCATGACGCGGAAGCAGTGGCTGATCATACTAATAGCGAGGCAGTGCTCTTTTCCGGCAAGACTATACTTTCAGGGATCATTTCTATAGTTTATGACTAGAGAAATGTTTGCTAAAAAGTTGGTCTCGCTATCCACGATGAAGAGGTGGTGATGTTCCTTTCTGAGCGCGAAGCGGGCTGAGAGATTTGGTTTAGATCATATGCTCTCTGCTTTTGATGACCGTTCATTGTCTCTTCTGGGGACTCTGAGGAAAGGAGCATGATCAGAGTGGTAGTGTTTATGTGTTGAAAATGAAGTTGTGCAGATACTGGAAAGTATTTAGTGATTGATAGCTCAATCACCCCTGGCCCAACCCGTCTTTATTATTAATTGCTCACTAAGTTTGTTACATTTTTTGGTGTGTTATCTGAAATGCATTTTTTAGGATAATGAACTATTATCCATACGTCAGACCTGAAAGGTAAATTGCACGGATAAACCAGCTTGCAGTCGAAATGATATGTATGCAAGTCAGTTAATTTTATAGTAACCCTGTCATAATATTTTAGGGGGACAGTATAAATTTATCACAGCTGTATAGTCTTATAGGAATAGGAGATAAAAATGTTATCAAGTAGAATAAGGTCGTGATGAACTCAATGTTGAGCACTATAATAAGAATACGATAGCAATTGTTATTTAGGAAATGAATGTGGTGAGTAGTAACAAGCCTTTACCCAGCCTTAAACACTATAGGACTGTGGGCCAGTATTCTGCTTTTTGTTGGGAGCTCTCAGTAGGCGGGTTTCACTCCACCTGCCAAGAACACTGCTGAGGCAAAATCCGCTCCGCTGGCCTGGAGAAACACTCAAAACTCAAAAAGGACCCACCGCTTTCTCCTCTCTCCCTCAAAAGCTTGTGCATGGGAAGCCGGTCATTACTTTGTGTCAGTGATTGACGTGAGAAATTGGAGGAGGACTTTTTCTTGTCTTGGAGACGTTCAGCCTGGTATCCATTGTGACCAGGACTTCATATGGGTACAGAGGCGAGGAATTGGATTTAATTTTGTTGGGTACGCGTGGCTGAGGACAGTTTATGCACTTTTTTCTGTGTCATCATCTTTCTGTTGAGGAATTGAAGTTGCGTCTCCATAATCGCAAAACTGGAAATATCTTATTGAACTTACTGAACGCACTCGTTCCCGCAAAAAACATGAAACACAAATGATGTTCAACATTTCTATAGATGGAGCATCCTTCTCTAAGAATTTAGAGGACTTCGACTCTATTCGCAGTGTTCTCCTTTACAGGTTAGTAGGAGCTTATATGGCGCATATATTTGGATCGTGCATGTGTTTTTTATTTCTTCAAGCATTTGTCCAAGGTTATTGTTTGGCCACAGGCTCTTTGTCTGAAGTTTGCTGGATGCCGGAGGGGATTTAAAAACCTCGTGCAAGTCTGCAGGGTGGTGAGGAGGAGGGTCAGCAAAACAAAAGTGCAGAAATCAGTGAATTTCTATTAAAATTCAATGGATACGTATAGTGGATGTTATTGCATGATCAAACAAAACCCACGTTAATATTTCTAGAGGGACTTAATGTTTGTTGCACTCAGTAGTGAGTTTAAAATGACCTTATCGTACTTTTACTTTTTTGGGTTACCTATTATCATAAGATTTTTAAGCAAATGCTAGTTTTGTTGAGATATTTGTATAAAGTTCTTAAACAATTCACTCAAGGATTACTTTTGTTAATTTTTTCTAAATGGGTTCATGTAAATTTCTACGATTTTAGCTAAAATATGAGCAGGCTGCAGTGTTGTTTGTCTGTATGCTGCATTATTTAACAAGATGAGAGTCTAAGCTGCCAAGTGAACCGGGATGGCAGCGGACGTGCATTCCTACCTGCCAGTGCCAGAAAAGAATCTTCTGCTTTGGAAGCTTGTGTGTTGTCAGGGGCAACGGCGCCCTCCACCAATCACGTTGAGTTTATGGGTGTCATGTGGTGTAGACAGAACGCCCGTATGCGGACATCATGGCGAGAAAATTGGGCTCGTCTTCACAAAACTTGTCAGCCAGGCGGTTTTGAAGCCGCGTTTATGCGACAAATAAAGCGCAACCGAGTACAAAATGGCATCCACAAACGTCCGCGGTGGTACTATGACTTATATTCGCGGTGAAACGGAGGAGGGAGAGGATAACGGCAGTGATAGCGAGTCCACATCATCGAGTTACAGCAGCTCCGACTACTCAGAGTAAGAAGCTAATTTCACTGTGAACATAAATAAACAGTTGACACTTGTAGTTGTCTGTATGAGACCAAAGAAGAGGAATATTGTTTGACAGTCTGTGTGTAAATGCTGCTCAAAGCACAGGAAAGTTGTCACTCTGCTTGGCAACCGAGGAAGCTGTAATCTGATATGTAAACAGTAGTTATTCATTGGTCATTCAGTGGTAGTGTTGGGAATTGATGGACTGTGTGTATGTGTCTGTTTTAGCTCATTTACTCATACACATTATCCAGAGATGCTTGCTTTGTTAAGTAAGGGACAGTCAAGGCCAGCCGGTTTCTAAGTTGATAGCTGTGCCAGAGAGGGAGTGTTCTCCATGCACAAGGTTTCCATCTCTCCTCCCCTGGAGCTGTTCATAGTTTGGGGAAATGTTTTCAATTTGGGAGGTTAACCTTCATAAATAATTGCATGTTTCTTGCCATGCACAGTGAATTTATAGATGTTGTGTCTGAACTGCCTACCACACGTTCACCAACGGCTTAAATATAGAGAGACCAAGAAAAAAAAAAGATTTTCCTTCCTGCACTGAGGCATTACTCCCCCTAAGATGGAGTACTTAGGTTTCTCCTTTGGTGTCATTCTAAGTTTAATGTCCTGTAGTGACACCTTTTTCTCGTAAATGCTTCTAAATTTGGAATAGAAATTAAATTTGCTGGGAAAGAGGAGGACTGTAGTAAATAAAACAGTTCTCGGAAGCTAGCTCTTTTAAAGTGACATTAGTCCATGTTGTAAATATAGCAACTTGTATGCTCCATGGTAGTGACAAACTCTGAAATTCACAACAGTTGTTATAAACCACTCTAGCCACCACTACAGCCTCTTCTCTGTGAACTCTTTCCCCCTAGTCCAGCACTACTCTGTCCATGATACTACCTACCTTTTGATATTCTATGTTTTTCCTCAGTGACTTAGAACCAGAATGGCTGGACGACATTCAGAAGAATGGCGAGCTCTTCTACCTGGAGCTGAGCGAGGGTGAGGAGGAGGCCGCATTGGCCCAGGCCACTGCCAATCAAGGTGTGTCCACAAATCATGTTCGTTTCAGCGAAAAGGAGGCAGAGATCATCACAGAGCAGAAGAAAAAGCAGCGCTGTGGTTCACGGACGAAGGGAGAGCCCGCGCTGAAGAGACTGGCCAGGATCCTGAGGCGGAAACGCCGGCCGTCCCAACGTCGCGGAGGGAAGGACGGGGGTAAAGACAGTTCCTCATTGACATCACCCCCGGCGTCCATCTTAAAGAACCAGGCAGGCCAAAGGCAGGGTGTGATGGTTCAGCAGCAGCAGCTAAAGGAAGTGTGTGTCTACCTCAACCCTAAACGACTGGGAGGCTCGTCCTCGCCCCTCTCTGCCAGGGGAGGCCTGCTGGAGGCTCTGCTGGGGGTGGTGCACCGCCCCTCTTGGAGCAGAGGCCAGGGAGACCGTGTAGCCGCCAGACGGGAGGAGAGGCTCACTGTTCACGGCTTGGTTCCCAACAGCCCGGCCATCAAGAGTGGCCAGATCCTGATCGGTGAGACTGGGGGTGTAATGATGATGATATTAATTAGTTCAGCAGTATATGGTAGACTATGAATAGTTAAACTTTAAGCAGAGCATATGAAGTTAACCAACTGATACTGCATCAGCTGAACTACAGAACCATGGCTATTCCTTACAAGGTCATGTGCTGTGGAATAGACAAGCTCAGGGCCAGAATTAATGAAGCTTTAACTACCCTTAACTTCTCATATCAGCGCAGGTGTGGTCCCCTATACTTTGAGGCAGGAGTAAAAGCAAGTTATCAGCCTTTTTAACAAGATTCCTTAATGAAGTGACAATATGTGTGTACACTCTGGGAGAGATGCATTGGGAGGCTTAATAATGATAATAATAATGATAATAATATTGCTCAATAACAAGCTTCTTAAACTATAAAAATTGGGGGAAAAAATTAGATACTTTTTGTGACCTACCTTGTCTAAGGTGCAGCCGCTCCAACCTTGGAAAGAACCTCTGACCTCTTGATGCAAATGGCAACAGTACAGCTATGCAACAACAATGACTTGGGTCCCTCATATTCAGATATTTGTAGAATCAAACTTGGCTCCACTAGATTCATTTATTTCCCCCTCACTAAAAAATAAGCACTGCCAAAGCATGGGCCTAAATTATTACAGCCTGGCCATAGCCACCCTTAATGTATAGAGACTTCTTATGTGAAAAAGTAAAGGTCTATAGCCTAAACAGTGACTTCTGCTGGATTTGTGTAGGGCTTTCAGTCGGGTAAAAGGTTTGTTATTTTAAACACGTGATTCTTTAGCATATATGTACTTAATTTTGTTACACTAAGGGATGGTCATATTATCTGGATTTTATTTTGTTATTCTATGGCTATTGACCTGTTAATGTTTTGAACTACATGCCATAACTTGAATTTGTAGCTCAGTGTCAGATAATCAAAGGATAAGTTCTGCTCATCGCTCACAGTGTGTGTAAGAAGCTTCATGCCTCTCATGTCCAACACTGAGCTGGGACTATTATTCTAATATAGGCCATGGTTCTGCCAAAATCGTATTCTTCTTTGCTGTCTGTTTGAAAGCGAGACATCTCTGAAGTGATTTTCTCCTGTCTGAGCTAATCGGTTGGCAGTTCTTCCAAGCAGACAGAGGAATGCCAATTGTACTTTACCACAAATGACTGCCCACATGAGTTACTGTTTAGAGAGGCTTTTATGCAGCACTTAAAGCACTGCTACATGCTTAAACAATTAGAGCAGTCAAATACCTGAAATAACTCTGTTACAGAGATGGTGGCATGCCTCTCTGCACATAAACAGGTGAAGCCCTTTATTAGACAGAGAAGTTTGCACTGGTTCATCCATCGCTATAATGTGTTGGTCAAAAATGACTGTTATTTTAACAAGCTGAATTGCTCTTAACAGTGCTGTTTATGGCTAGGGGGAAGATTTATAAACCAATTAACCAGAAACATCACTAGAAAAATTCAATGCATTGACTAGATTTGGGTAAAATATTTGCGAGTAGCTCTGGATCAGGCCGGGTCAGATAGTGTCAAGTAATTTGTTTATCTGAGTAGTGAGGCAAATAGATTTTAAAGTTCTTTCCATGATTTAAACATCCCTTTGTATCTGGTGCCCCAAGCTGGTTAACACACACACCAGTAGCATTATTTGGTAATACTGCAGCCCCAGTGTGCTACTGACACTGTTCTCGTTTTCTGCATTTTAGGAGACGTGCTTGTGGCAGTGGACGATGTGGACGTGACCTCAGAGAACATTGAGAGGGTGCTCTCCTGCATCCCAGGACCAACACAAGTGAGTGTCTGCAGATCTTCTAACAGCAAATAAATGTTCAAAAATACATTAAGTTTGTAAGGAGTCTGTTCAAAATCACTGTTATTGTCTCTGCTACCACACATTAAAACACACTACACATCACCTTTACTGAAAGAGTGCCCTTCTTTACGTCACCACCACAGTTTGAGTATGTTTTGTGTAAACCCTCAAAATACACACGTTTTTTCCATATTGAATTATATTCCAAATCCATAAGGCAGCATTTATGTCTTCAAAATATTGGCTTGTCATGCACAGCAAACTGGGACAGAGAATATAGACATTAAACTGCTTTATGATGATGCTTTCAAATGTATTGGTTCCTCTCAGCCGCGAAAATGTGTATAGAAAATGCCAGCCTGCGCCGTTCGGCATTAGAAAACCATCAATTATAGAGCAGTGATCCTTTGATTGGTAGCTAAAAAATCCACAGCCTCTGCGTAAATCATGCTCATTTCCAGGACGTCAAAAAAGCAGGAATTTGTAAATGACAGAGTGCGCACGGGGATGATGGTGATCGCGGTGGAGAGACTGAACTGCAGCGTGACTCTTTTTCGGTGCCACAGGAAGACAACAGTTACGATGTGGGATCGAAAGCTCAGCTGATTAGAAGATGTCGCCGGAAACTAAATTACACTGTAGGGAAGGACAGAGGGATATTTTTTTGGAAAAATACAAGGTTATTTTGGCACCAAGATGGTTCTCGAAAAAGCTGAAATAGAGTTGTATTGCTGACAGAATGATGGTTTTGTGTGTGTGCCTGTGTGTGTGTATGTGTGTGTTAGAGGCGGTGGCTTTCTGTATGCCAGCCCTCCCAGATGGAACATAGACAGTAGTTATTATGTGGGAGGGACAAATATTAGTATTAAAGTCAGTCTGCCATGCCCTTTGCTAACCCTCGTTGCTGAATGAGCTACAGTTTCTCCTCTTTGTGTGTGTGTGTGTGTGTGTGTGTGTGTGAGCAAGAGCAAGAGCTGAATGACTGACATCAACAGACTGGAATTCCAGTTAGAGCACACTCCAGTCTAGCCACATCCTCATTATTTATGATGAGAGAAAGTGCTGCACTCAGTCTCTTTACCTAGTCATTTCTAAAATCTAAGGTTTGCCTTTTTCGCTGCTTTCTACCATTTTTCATGTCTGATCTCGATGCCCTCAGAGCAATCAGCAAAGCTATTTCTCAGATCCTTAAAGACCCTTGGAGAGCAGAGGATAAAGTAGCCCAAAAGCCATTTTCCCACTTTTATCCGTGTTGCTTCTCACTTCCCCAGTTGCAGGACTGAGCGAGCCAGTCAGAATCACCAATTGAAAAGTACATCACATGGTGTTTTCACCACTGCCCTGCTCTTCTTTAATAATACCCCTAAAATTGGCTGAAATGGCTCAAAGCCCAGATTTGGGCGCCTGCTTGAGAGGCCGGCGGCCTGTGGTTGGTGCTGACAGGCCTTGGAGATGTCTGGCAGTGATCGCTGGATTAGAAAAATACAGAGTACCAACCTTTTTGGAAGGTATACCGATCAGAAGATACAGTTTCTTTAATATATATGCTAAGTTTTGTATTTCAGTGGCTGGAGCATGACACCAACCATGTCAGAGTTAGGTGTCGGATTCCCATTCCCATTCTAAAAACTGTATGTGTAAAAAACGTGTGGTCAAATAAATGTAGGCTTTGTTGTCACGGTACTATAAGGTGCTTGGGATCAAAGCGCCCAGTAAATGGCATATTTCACATTCTGTGTCACAGTCAAACCCCAAAATATAGCCGGGGATTGCCCAGTGACGCTATAGTGGTTAAGACTTAGCTCTGGATCCTCAAGTGCCCCTTTCTTGTGCCTCCTCTATTCTGCATCCCTTTAAACTTTTCCACTAAATGTCTCAAGAAGAGAACAAAACAACTACTTTTGGGAATTTTATTTTAGGATATTGCCCTCACATCAGAGGTGCACAGCATTGTTCCTTGTTGCAGTGAAACTGAAATGCATCCAGCGTCAGTGCTGCTTTGAAGTTTTCGATAGCATCACAGAAACCAGATGAATTACACTTCTGGCCACTCCTCACATCATTCCCACAAGTTTTGTTAGACCATTGGTTCAGTCTCTGTCAGGAAAGATTAGTAACTTCTGCCATGTAGTGACGTTCTAGTTTCAGGCACAGTTTACAGTGGCTCAGTGGTCAGCACTGTCAGCTCACAGCAAGAAAAAATCAGCCCCAGTCTTTCCTGTGTGGCGTTTGCATGTTCCCTTTGTTTTTGGTGTTGTTTTCCTCCCACCTCCCAAAGACATGCAGGTCAGGTGATTAGGAGACTCTAAATTGCTCATAGGCGTGAATGTGAGTTTGATTGATGTAGTATTTTATGTAAATGTAACATGTATATGATGTAGTAAGTATATGATCTGGTATGTGAGGCTCTCTCAGACGTGCTTGTGATGAAGGGCGATAGAAATTGACTTGACTTGACACAGGCTACTCCTCCTGCCTCTCACATCTGGACTCTGGTTCTGATTTACTTCAATTAACATCAACTTAGCTCCTTAGCAGGCCTCTGCAGTGCTGACAGCTTTCAGCCCGGAGTCAGCACAATGTGTGAACAGGTACGCTGTGATTGTGTATGTATAACGCGCACTGTCTGTTTAGCGAATGTATACCCATTCTAAGCTAGACATTTAATTGAATTAGATTGTTTTAATTGTGTTTTATATGTAAATTTCAGCCAGATAATGTGTGTGCATGTGTACATTTTTGGCGTTTGTGTGCGTGTGTTTATACAGAACGTATAACACCAGAAAATTCTTGAAATGTCTGGATTGTAGTATCAAAATCTGGTATTAATAATACACAGCCTTATACTGGATATAAAAGAGCGCAGCCTGATTGTACAACCTTTTAGTAGTTTTGACAGACTAAATTTAACAAAGAGACCACAGATTTGCAGCTCCTGGTATTGTCCATCTTAGCTGCGTGTGTTTCCATGTCTGATTTCCATGCAACACTGCTTCAGTTTCCACCACGGCTTTCTATGAACAGCAGCGTAAAATACACTATTGTGGAATGGAAAAGAAAAGTACAGCATGCTTACGAGAATGAGGGAAGATAGGCTGTCTGTTGTCTTGCCACTGTGTCTTGGGCTTGCAGCAGTCTGGTTTTAATTTAGGCAAACACACACACGAGCACACACAGACACAGATCCCTGCTATTTGTTATGCTGCGGTTAGGTCTGGACGTCGGTCTCACTTTCTCTCTGACAATTACCATTCTGCTATTCACTGTTCTACCTTTTGCTGAATGAATGTGTGACGATGGGAGTTTTCCAATCTGTGGAAGCGGGGCACACAAACGCACCTCTATTTTCCTGAAATTGTCACACAGCCAGCACTGAAACCCTGTCGTCCCTTGCCAAGTATAATCATCCAGAGCCACACTAACTCCCTGACTTCTTGTTTTCAGCCAAACCCACAGCCAAAGAGTTTGAAATGAATGAAAACTCAGATCGATGTTGAGGGTGAAACAATGGGTTTGGTGAAGATGATGCTATTCTGGTTGGAAAACAGTATTTCTTTTTCCCCCGCATCCTCTTCTCTTTCTTTTGTCCCTTCTTTGTCTTCTTCCTTTATTCTCCTTCCCACACTCCGTCCCATTCTCCCCTCGCTGGATTTTCACAAACCGACCTCTCCATTTCTCCTCCCACCTCTTCCAGGTGAGGCTGACCTTGGAGACGGTGGGTCCGGTGGAGGGCAGCGGCAGTGGCGGCGGTGACTCTCTGTCGGTCCAGAGGCTGAAAGCCGCTCCACCGGTCAGCCAGCTGGTGCGCCTGCTGTGGGGCGAGGACACAGCCGAGCTCCAGATGTCCATAGGACACATCCCGCACATCGTCATGTACCTGTCACTCAAACTGGACTCTGCATCGCCACAGGAGGAGGTCAGTTAAAAAAAAAAACATCCTAAATGGACAGTTGGGCAGAGCAGAGAGGGATCCCCCTGCAAGAACCATGAAGTCTGCAATGGGCACATTAAGCATATAGCTATTATTGATAGTGGAATGGAATAGAACATAAATAAAACAGAATAAACAAAATATGAACACTAGGTCGGCATCCAGAACTAGTGTGGGGACATAATGACCAGGTATTTTTCCATTTTCTTCTCATGGAAACTTGATTCGCAGCGTTGTGGTCAAAGGCAACCCTCACCTAGAGCTGCATGAGTTAGATTTTAAACAATGAACTCTGCTGACCTGCTCTGAGCCTTTTCAGTCTGGCTGCATCCAGCTCATTCATTCAGCTTTTAAAGAGCGAATCATTTGTTGATATGTTTACGAGGTGTATTCCAGTAATTGAGTGTGAAAATGACCTTAGTTGCGTAGGAAATCCCAAGTCCCGTAGTGAAGTCTGGCTCTCTCTCTCGCTCTCTCTGTTTGTCAGATGTGAGTCAGACACTTGAGATAACTACTGCTCTGGACGGCCTCCAGGGCCTGTGGGCGCTGCTAACAGAAAACAGAGAAAGAGGAGAGAGAAACGGGAGAAGCGGGGGAGCCCTGGCCCCGAGCACAACTCCTGTCAATAAATAATCCCGCCGCTTTGATTCTGTAAACTTTATTCCTCCCCGTGGAGAATCAGCACTTGCACTTTTGGCTCAAGCGCCATCAAACTGAGCAATCACAAGAGTATTACATCTATAATTATAATAACGCGTTTCCTCTTTTAATGGGATCCATGTGCAATAAATCGTTGGCCTGTAGTTTTCATCCCCTTAGGGCAGGATGCAGTCAGAGGTCAGCTGGCCTTGTAGTGAAGTGTTAATCCCAAACTGTGTTTTCTTGCTCTGCGGGGCAAGCTACACTCTCTCCTCTGACCAACACCTCCTACACTATGATCACATTTTCCCTGTGGAAGGCTAATGGAGGGTTGATGTTTTCTTTATGGTTACACTTCATGGTTCTACGGTTCCTTTTTTTGTGTATCTATGAGCCAGATTTTTTTATTTTTTCATCTGGACCCACAGGCAGCGGAGATTGAGTATGGGTTGTCTGGAGCCACATCAGCCAGCGGTTGATTTTCTAAATGACAGTGCCGTGCAGGAACCCGCTAAACTCTGACTTTGATTTTTTAGTCTCTTGATTGTAGGGTAGCCGTAATTGGAGAGGCTCGGCGGTGGTATTTTTGAGATTTAGCTGTGTGTTCAGTATGTTTTTTTGTCTCGTGTGCCCCTATGCACACGCAAGAAACAGTTGAGAGGAATTAAGTGTTTTTGCTGCCTCGGTCGGCCTGCAGAGATTTAACGTCGGTTTTCAGCAGCCTTTGGCGTGGGCGCCTGTGCGTGGCTGTGACCCCAAGGTGAATATCTTCCATAGGCGGTTGCTCGTGTCTTTGTTCTGGTTGCCAAGGCTGTGAGGCCCGTTCATTCAAGGTTTTCATCCCTTCACCCTTCTGATCCTCTCAACAGCTCCTCTCCACCCTGCATCCCTCAAAGTCTGCAGCAAGCTGGGGGGAATACTAATATCACAAACAATACACTGGATCAGCCTCAAGGGCTCTCTCTTTTCTCTCTAACAGACTGTGCTCAACAGTTTGGACCAAGTGTTTTTTTGTTTTTTTTTGTTCTGTTTTTTTCTGAGACTGTTGTCCTGTCCGAATTGCAGGGAAAATGGCATCTTCTGTTGGAAATGACCAGTTACTGCAACTTTTATGTATTCAGATACAGTACAATCGATATGTAACAACACAAACATACTGTTTTGCACTTTCTGACACTATTTGCAAATGAACAGGATGAAATTGGGAATATTTGAAGACGACTGCCACATACATAATAATCCAGCCAGTTCCCCATGAGCAGATGTCTGTCTGGACTTCCCTCTGCTGTCATGCCTGTTTTTCCTGAATTCTTTGCTCCATTAATCTTCATTATTCATCTTTGACAATGACATTGTTTTTTTTTTTTTGTTTATTCCTAAATACGAACCATATGGGAGTAAAATTGAACACTTGAAAAACTGAAACTCATTCATCCATGTCTTCGCTGTTACAGTCGTCATTTCCTCAGT
>OMKZ01038573.1:0-14592 GCA_900302535.1 Neoniphon sammara | reverse complement strand
GTCAGAGGCTTTAGTGCTTTAACCTGCTTTTACTTTTAAAGAGGTTATCGTGTTAGTGGTGCTGCATATTTGTTTCCATCTGAAAGCTGAATATAGCAAATAAAAATATCCAACTGTTACATTTCTATGACTGTATTATTATTAAATGACAGACACTGCATCTTTTTTCAAGCCTTTCTATTTACAGTTGCTGCTGGCCCAGCATGACAATAACAACAACAACACGACAGGGTAGTAATTAGCTTTCACCCATCCTATCAAAACCACAGAGCTTGTCAGAGGTAACTGGAGGTCAGCAACCGTCAGTCTTGGCCAATGAGCATGAACTGCAAGCCCAACAACAACAACCACCGCGTTTCCTCAAATCTATAAAGAGAGGAACTCACTCTTACAGGAAGAATGTGGGCAAACCACCGGGCCGAGCTCGACTGCAGCAGCGTGAAAAGCATCAGGCTGTTTGTTGAAGCATTCGCTCCTGGATCCTGAGAGAAACACATGATCAGAAGGAGAGAGACGCACCGAGTTATTCTGGGAGTGGCGGCTGCAATTAAGTGTATCCGCATAATTGGCTACGAGGTGGCAGACTATTTCTACCCCACATTTCCACAGCGCCTGGAGGAAGGAGCTGAAAATAGATTCCCAGGCGTCATTGTGTTTCAAATTGTGCATCTTTTTCTCTTGGTGATGATTGCATTAGCGATTGGAGCAGGGAGCAGCATGTCTGCTATATTATGCCATTGTTCTTCCTTCCCTGTCGAAAAAGGGAGAGCTGTAACCAGTGATGTAGTGGTAATTAAAATTGTGGGAAAACCCTGATGTCCCAACATTCACACAGCACTATAAACAACAATCAATTATGCTTTCAGCAGGCCATTAATTTGTCTTGTTTTTCCCTTAAAGATGCACTAACCAAGATTTTAATGTAAAAATAAACTGATGCTAAATCACAGTGTGGGGCTGTAAAAGACAAAAGTGTTGCATCTGTTTCCTCTAATTATAGATTCAACACATTTGCTCACATTAAACTCTGGTGTCAGACTCCTTGTTCACAGGAAGTGACTTAAACCTGAGAGTGAAATCCGAAAGTGTCACCTAAGCAGCCGCAAGTGAACACTGCATCCTGAGAGAACAGGACTCGCTAATATCCAATCTTTTATCACTCTTGATGCCCCCTTGTCTTTTTGTATAACACATCACAGACCGGCCAGGCTGGTAAACAAGATCGTGCTGTGTGCAGTTTACTGACATCACCTTGCAGGAGTTCTGGGTCTAACAGTTGTAATTTTTCAAACAATTACCTCTTGTTGCCACTTGGGGCCGCCAACATGCAAATTTGTTTGGTGCAGCTTTAAAGGTACAATATGAAAAAAAACTGCACTGAAGTGAGGACCTTTTAGACTCAACTGACAAAAATTACAGAATAAGCGCTAAATTTAATGCTTGAGTCTGCATGGCTCTCATCATGGGACCCATGACGAGGACCCTTTAGACTCAACTGACAAAAACAGTGGTGTAAGTACAAACTTGATGCTTGAGTCTACATGGTTCTCATCATGATGAGGCCTCTTTAGACTCAACCGACAAAAAAACACCCTGCAGAATAGGCAAAAAATTTTGAAGGTTGAGTCTTTTTAGTCCTCATCATCAGCCTGACTCACTGATAAATGATGTGCTTATCGTGTTTTTCATATTGACTCTAATGTTGAGTCTGAATTATCCTTACCTCAATCAACCCTTCAATTTTGCATAGTGCACCTTTAAAAGGCCCTATAATAATCCTGAGTTTGGTGTACACCATTTTTATGCTATCATAAAGAATTATATCATAAACTCTATTTCTGTAAATCCAAATGAGTATGTTGAGCTTGGGTGGGTTTACAAGTCATTCTCAGTGAACTGTGTGCTTCAAATACAGCGTGCAATCAAATCCTCTCAGTCAGTTGATTTGAAGTACAGTTTGACAATCCCTCCATCACTGTCTACGTTCTGCAAATCCTCCTCTTACAGTTTCTCCAGTCTCATACCATTAATTCCCGGCCCGCCGTTCTGACCCCACAGCGTCTGCAGTGGAGTATAAAGGAAAAGCCTCGCCACAGGGGTCTATGGAGAATGAATTACAGTAACTGGACGGTAATAGGCCTAAAGTGTTGTACAAGAGACAGAGCGACGTGTCTGGCTGACCCCAATTGACCTCTTAATCCAGGCATCAAACAGCTGGAGCCAAAACCACGAGATTGTCCCTGCAGGGTCGCTCTGCCCGGCCCCCAGATTACACTGTAGGCCTCGTCTGGCCGGGATGCATGTGGTAAGCGGTGCTGATTCGAGGATTAGACATTTCCCTTTGCCCTACTTCTTCTTCTTCTTCTCCTCTGTCTCGGTTTCCCCGGGGATGTGCAGAGGCTGTTATTTGTAGCTGGAAAATGTAGAAATCTGGTTACTGTTTCCCCACAGAGATGCTGCACCCCCGAGGAGGCCAGGTCACTGTTAGCAAAGCTGTCTGCATGTGTGGAAGCAAGTGGGCTTATTCCAAATAGATGCACCATGTGAGATATTACTAACATGAAATATGACTTTACTGCAGACGCTTGCTTCATGCTCACATACATGTAGTTACAGGAAAACGCGTGGTAAAAAAAATATTAGGTCATTTTATTTTCATTTCACAAGTGAAGAACTGAGACTTTTTACAATCTGACATTACATTTTTCTTTTTTTGGCTAAGACCTTTTTGCATTCATTTATTTATTTGTTATTTATTTTACGTTCCTCTATATTTGCAGGGTTTTTTTTATTTTTTCAAAAGAGGAACGGTCTTTTTTTCTTTTTTGCGAGGATTCTTCATTGCTTAATGTTTACTGTAATAATATATCCAGAATGCACAGATCTTCATCATGATTTGAGAAATAAACACCATTCAGTCACTCTGATCAATAATGCCATAATTACATAATTCTCAAAAAATTCTCATTTGATTGTACAATAGCATGTTGAAAAGCAGTGATTACAGTGAAGGAGCAGTAAGTAATATTTTTACTAACCCCTTAGAACAAAATGACGATAATATACCTGTGAGGCACTGACAGGGTTGTTGATCACTGCTTCAGTATTTTGGAATTTAAAATGGGAGTTTCTAGTGTTTCAGAACTCTTCAAATCCAAGTCTATCAATACATGCATAAACAGAACAGTAGATAGACCAATAAACAGACAGATAGATAGATAGATAGATAGATAGATAGATAGATAGATAGATAGATAGATAGATAGATGTAAAAGATGGACAATCAAAACTCCTAGCAGTTTTATGACTTCTTATCCTCTGGGCTGATGCTTATTCTGGCCCTCCAGTTAATTTAGCTTTCAGTTAGCTACACTTGACAGAAAATGTGCAAAAATATTTGCATGAACTGTATTTGCATTCATCACCCCCAAATGAATTTATTCAGATGGCACATCAGGCAACACAGTCAAACACAGTGAAACTTTCGGGGAGCTAATTAAAAGGTGACGTCAATTATTCTACAGTTGCTAAGAGCACGAAAACTTATTCTTGTAGTTGTCACTGTATTAGAACAATATTCAAATCATGCCGCATCCTTTTGTTGGCGGGCGAAAAAGGAGAAACCAATCAATTTTAATAAAGCCTCTAATTTTTAGGCTCAGGCAGTTCAATCAGCATTTCTCTCCCAAAGCCAGAAACCAGAGAACTAGGACTCAAATATGTGATGAGATCAGGAATACTCAATTTCCCCACGGGAATCATTAAAATTTTATTTTACTTTATCTTAATAAAATCTGGAGCTGCTCCAGAGAGAGTGAATTGGAAGAGCACCCGGTGGGACAGTTCTGTTTCAGACATCAGGAAAAACAGAAGAAATCTCACTTTGGCATAAAGGCTTTAACAAACATTATGTGGCTCCACAAAATCAGCCTGTGTGTGTCTGGTTTTTGGCTTTAGGAGAGTGCAATTCACATTCACAGTATGGATTTAACTTTCCTATCAGCTTTTAAATCGGGTGGTGTCCTCCTTTAAGTAAGAATAACATTATTATTAAGAGCACACCATGATATAACATGGGACTAAGTCCATTTCAGTCATTCATAACCATTTACTGTACTGTATAATGCAAGCTTTGCACTTCTATTCAATATTATCTCCAGACATTTAGTGTGGCAATTGGTGGTTCAGTTTCTACAAAGCACTTCCTGTTTTGCAGCATAGTCTGACATGACTGTCACTGGTTTGTATAGGTTACATAAGGTCTAATCTCTGTGGTTGATAATAATGATAATATATTACTAATACAATAATAATACTATTCCATTGTGCTTCAATGACATCCTTTGTACTGTGAAATGAACTTTCATTGATAAATTTTATATGCACTGTAATTAAAGGGACAATAAGGAAGCTTTTCCCTTCTCCATCGCTTAAAATGACCATAATACATCTGTGTGGGTTGACAGGGTTGTTCATTAAAATTAATGACTCAACAATTACTTCACCAGTGCCTGAAGTATCTGGCCTTCAATACTCACTTTCCAGCCCTCAGGACGAGATTCATTTCAACAGTGTTGTTGCAATTCCTACCTGTCGCCCATAGGGGGCTGCAAAGGTCATCGATTACTTAATACCCCTTTAAATGTACATAAAAATATTGTGTCAGTTTATGTTGGTTTTTGATTCCATGATTAAACACTAGAGAAGGGTTTGTTTTTACTTGTCTTTGAAATTGAAGGTATGCTTTTGCCAGTTTATAGTTCAAAATGGCTTGTTGCTGCCTTTTCAGAGGGCACATTTTTATACCAAAGCATGATTTTGTCACTTGGGTACACAGATGATCCTAAAAAGGATTGAGACAAAAAGGTTGAAAATGGTAGAAATTTATAGCTTAATTTGTTTTGTGAGAGTAAAGAGTGGGTTTGGCCTTTGATACTTTCTAAAAGACTGGAATATTGGAAAGAGACCTGAGACAATCCCATAATATATCTTCTTCTGAGCTGCTATGTTGAAATCTCCCACTGGTCATCTCCTTGGATGTTGACCTTTGGAAATGGGTCCATTTTCTGCCACTATGCTGATTTGCAATCAGATTTAGTGTTGGCCAGGTCAGTTATTTAGAAAAATAGCACCCAGTCCAATGCAGGTTAATGATAAGCCGTGTTAACTGGTGTCACAGGCGGTGTCACCCACACACAATGACACCAACACGCTGGAATAACTGGAAGGTGTACAGATGTACTTTGATTTTTCAGATCTCCTTATTCAAACTCTAAATGGCAGCACTTTGTTTACAACTTTAAATCAATTTTCTCAACGTATTTGATACATTATGCAGATTGAATGTGAATTTGTGTCAAGCTGCACAGAAAATTAAGGATCAGTGTTTTGAAAGTAGGAAAAATAAGAGCACTGCAAATGAGAGAAAATCATAATGAATTACCGAAACAAATTTTAGTATTTCAGTTTTACCTGGAGTCAGAGATTGAATTGATAGTATAAACAGAGCAACCAACAGCTTTCTTCTGTCTCTCTTTCTTTTTAACATATTAAATATTTCTCTTTTATCCAGACTGACATATAGTGAGAGTAGCAGCTGCAAATCCTACATCAACAACATTACAATAAATATTTATCATTTATTTTTTAAATCAGGATTGAAAACATGCTGCACAAATACCTGTCATTACTATTATCCTGTTCGGGTAGTCTCTGTTTGTAACCCTGTTGGTCTGACAGATCATGTTGATAACAGAGTGTCCCAAAAACCAGCAGGACATCAGTGGGGTCAAAAGGTCAAAGAGCGAGATAGGAAGCTGAGGCTCACCGGGCCAGCAATGGGAAATGACTACAATAATCCTATAATAGGATTTTATTACAGTGTGTTTGCGTTACGTAACAGTGAATTCAAAGCGACCTTTTTTTGTACTGTATGATGTTTTTCATCTCCCGTGGCATCACTATAACATTTCCACAATAATCATATAGGGATTTAGAGTTTTACTGTAATATTTTTATAATTCACTTATGAGCGCAAGAGCTAGTAAGTGTTTACACGTAATAATAAATACTGTGTTATGTAACTGCTTATTAGAGTTGCTGTTTTCTCAACAGAACCTGTATGGGGGAGAAGCTCCACTATGGCTTTGGCGCCACCTATTGGTAAGAAAATGCACATGTCGGTGGTGCGTTCAAGGTCTGTCAGAAATATGGTAATTAAGACTTTTATCCGCCAAAACTATTTATGCCAGAGTTATGTTTGGGTCCGAAAATCATTTTAAGAGCTGATAGTCAACGTATTTATATCTCATTTTATTTTATTTTATTATTTCTATTATTTTTATTATTTTGTCTCATTATTATTACTATTATCTTGTTCCAATGTGAAGGTAGCCTGGAAAACTTGACTTTATAAGTGTCTTTTCTGGAATATGATTATTGTTGGCTATTATTGTCCAATGTATTAGTATATAACTTCACTCTTAACTTCTTGTCATAGCAACTTTGGCTAAAAAAAAATAACCAAAGCACCAATCACAACCCTTGCGTGTATTTTCTCCTCCTGTCTTTCTTTGCTGCTTAATTTATAAAGTAATCAACAACAGCCACAAAACACATAAAAACCTACAGCGTTGTTACAGCGTTGCTTTTTTATTATTATTTCCTATCAAAAGCAACTGAATGTGCGATGTCGTTTTTACAGCCTCCAAAAGTAAGAAGGACGAACCTACGAAGAGACCATGAAGGCATCATCATTTACCATGACAACGGAACACAAACTGAAGGCAAAGAAGTAAAAAGAGCTGTTTGAAAGATAAAGTTGTTATTTCTATAAAGGACACGGTATCACAGCCTGGAGACGGTAGGTGGATTTTATTGTCAACATATATAAGTTTACATAGTGTTAACACAGTTTTTGTTTTATTTATTAATTGATTTATTTTAGCACTTTGAAGGCGAACACCCATAATTATATTAAAAATAGGCTACATTATATTTTATCATACATTATATTATAGTATAGCCTAGATCATAATAGACCAGTGACTAACAAAATAAGTAGCCTACCTAAATAACTATGAGCGATACTGTAGATGCAAAAATTATAATCAGAGCAGCCTGTTCCAGATCAGGACCTGGACAAAGTTATTCCATGCGTTTCTGTCCTGCTGTTAGTTTCTTTTTATATCTTATATATCTGTTATTGTTTTTTATGTAATTGTTTTTTCAACATAGTTTTTGCAAAGCACTTTGTAAAACTGTTTTGAAAAGCAGTATATGCATAAAATTTATTATTGTTGTTATTTCACTTAAGTGTAAAATATTTGCATTACAACTACTGCTGAATTGCAGTACTTCTAACTGTAATGCTAATAGATGAAAATATCACATTACCTAAAGAATATCTTGTAAGTCATCCTAAGTCATTATAATGCTTATAATGCTTATAATGCTAACTTTGACCCCAAAAATTTAGTAGATAAACAAGCAGGTCTGAAGACTTGGACTCTGCCATAGCTCAGGGTTTAATGAGCTGAGGCACCTGATGCCATCAGGTATTAACATTAACAGAGGGCCTTGACAAATTGTATTTATTGCCTTTAGTGGAAATAAGATGCCATTTAGCCATTTGTATGTTGTGCAGGCCTGTGCCCTGCAGCCAAATGAAACACTGAGCCAAGGCCTGGTGGAAAGCCAATAGGAGCCTGGAGCGTCTCTAACTCTGACCTGCACTGGCTTCTCTTGCAGAGATGTTGTCACCACACACAAGTACGTATCTGTCACAACACTGTTTCATATAAGAAACAGTGTGACTACAGTCAGTTTTCGAGCATTGATTTTCACCAATGATGTGGTCTCATTCCACAGGGGGACCAGCGGTGCGTTCAGGCACCCTAGTTGTTTCAGAGACTGGCAGTGCTGTTGGATCATGTAAACAAGGTACAGCGGGTAAAACAAGAATTTTGGAAAAGAAAGAGTGTGTGTAGGAGAGAGAGAGATCGTTTTATAAAATTATTTGTGCTGTTGTGTAGAATTGAGAGTGAAGAAGACACGGCCGAGCCCGTTTAAACTGCCAGACGACAGTGACATTTTTCTGCTGATGATCAAGGAAAAGGAGAAGCAGAAAGAGGTATGTGTGTGTGTGTGTTTACAACATGTTGCATGATACTTGTAACACACTCTAAGTTGATCTTTGCATAAGTGTTGCTGCTGTTCTCCTCCATGCACAGGAGATGCGTGAATACCTGTCTCTGCCCGTCCATGAGAAGATGAACTATGCCGGGCGCCTGCAGAGGCAGCTGAGGAGAGAGATGGCAGAGAGACTGGGGGAGGAGGAGGAGGAGGAGGAGGGGGAGGAGAGGAGGAAGAGTCTGCTGCAGAGGAGGGGAAAGAAAGTTCAACCTAAAATCTTAGAGGGCAGATCCAACCTGAAGCTGGCCATGATGAGACGAGGTGAGTGGGGTTAAACTCATCATTCTAAACATCAGTATTTCACTGTCAGATTATTTATGTTATCTTAATAAAAAAATAAAACTAAATCTTTAAGATATCTCTAACACAACTGAAAACAATAAAGTGATAGTGATTTGGCATTTTGAGAGCATCTTGTTTACTGGTTCATCATGACATCACCATTGAAGATACTCTGTTGTCCAGTATGTAGAAGTAAAGAAATTTTGATCAAAAGAAAAATAAATAAATAAATAAAAATGTTGTAAATTCTTTGGGATTTCTTGTTAAATAGGTAAATAATCTGCCACGGAAAAGTAGCTAACAAGTTGAAAAAGACATTTCTCATTTCAATGTGACTTTAAGAGAAAAGCTAAAAGGACAAAGCTACGTCAGGGGCAGATAACATCGCATTAGGATGGTTTCTCAGACATAAATGAGAAATATTGGGTCTTTATTAGCATTAATAATAGAATTAATAACTCTCAAAAATAGAATGTGTTATTGTTAGGCAGTGTTTTTTTAATACACTTTCAGGCACTTTTGTATAAGAAGGATGGTTTTATTCTTCAATCAGTCAATCCTTTTTCCTTTTTATATTTTCCTTAGGGGTTTAAAAAAAAAAAATATACAAAACGTTTTAGAAAGGAGCCAAGAGACATATAAAACCAATATTCAAAACATGAAATGCTTCCAAGACATATCATGTACATACCACTTAACTATTATACTGCTCTCTCCCCAGAAAATATTGAGAAAGAAAGCATGCAGGATTTTATCACCAAGAGACGGGAGATGCTTCTGCTAGAGGTAAGGCACAACAGTAATACCTTTTTACCTTTAAATTTAACCATTTTCATGCCAACTCCAACCACTTAAAATTACAGGTATCCAGGTGAGATCAGAAAAATTAGATTAGACTATCAAGATAGACTGTAACATTTCTGCCAAGCAAAGATTTCAACCACTTATTTACAATTTGATCCAATTATATTCAGTGCTGCCCATAAAATAAAATGACCAGCTCAATCCAGCTCAAAGCTATGATCCTGGATTGTTTACACATTTTAATAAGATTTAGGTTTATCATTGTAGCTCTTCAGCAAACATGGGACCTTGCCACTCCAGACCATAAGAAACATTTAGTTCAAATATTAGAAACAGATCCTCAAGAGAATGTATAGAGACTGCTTAAAGAAGGATGTTTAAGCTTTACAGCATAACCAGACAAGGACTGTGCCAAAAAAAAAAAGTTATTTAGTTCATTGAGTTAATTGTCTTCCAATCTTCCATCGTTCCTCGTTGTCCCTCCCTCAGTACTCTCTGATGGTGAAGCGGTCAGAGATTCAGAAGCTGGATGAAGCCACAGCGGAGGAGGAGAAGAGGCTGAAACGGTCCGAACAGATGCTGGAGGACGACGCGCTCTTGTTTGAGGAGTTCCTCAAGGAGAACGACAGGAGCTCTGTGGAGGCCATTAAAATGTAAGCACTAACTAACAAAATAAATAATAAAATAAAATAAATTGAGCTGTGTTGTAGCTTAAAGTAAAATAATTGCACTAACTTTTTTGTGTAGCGATTTATTTATTTATTTATTTATTAAACCTATTTTGTCAGGTCAGACTGAACAAGGTTTGCTAAGCTCAGCCCTCCTTTTCAGCTCTGTCCTGCTTCACATTCATGCAGTTACACAAATTGGGAGCAGCCCACAGCTAATCAGCCTCTCTGACCACTTTCTTCATGTGGTGGAGATTTAGGGAAATTAAACACTGCACTTAAATATGCATGATATCCTGATTAGTTTTGTAAATGTTTGTCCAGATACACAAATTTATCTCCTTTAACCCACTGGCTCAACTTTACCCATTCTCCCCTATGTCTGCTATACTGCTAGGAAATTAGAATGATTTGAAGCACAATGAATGAATGAGTGAATAAATAGATAAATAAATAAATCACATCATTTTTAATGGGGCAGTTAAAATTTATCTACTGTCTCACAGAGGTGTGGTTGTGTTTCTGTGTAAAACTGTACACTGATTGTACTGAAAGACATAAAATTATCTACCAAGATGGAGTAGATGAACCAGGGCGTTAGGGCGTGAACACACGTATCTTTTTCCCAACCGCCACCGCCTTTTTAACACGGAACCCTATGGGAGGGAAGTTGCGAACAGCTGAAATTTTTCAGAAAAAGCGTTCTGACGTCATCGTTTTTTTTTGTTTTTTTTTTTAATCAACCAGCCAATCACTATGAAGGATGTCAGGGGAGCGTCACTGTAAACAAACACCATGGAGATGGAGCAGAAAATGCCGGTAGAGAGACTTGCTTTAAGGCAATGCCTGAGCTATAGGCTATGATATGTTCACTAAAAACTAGCTGCTACAACCGCGACCACACAGAGGCGGTGTGTGTGAGACTGGGAGACTGCTGGATTAACGTTACCCGGGAGTGTTATAAAATAAAATAAAATCTACAATAAAATCTACTGTTTTGCTAGCTACAAATGCCAGTTAACGTTACCTGATAATATTTCAGCCCTCAGTGTCCACCTCTCAAGTAGCAACCGCTTCGTCGCCACGTTTAATAAAGTTTGCAGAAAATGTAAACAATATAGCCAACTAGCTAACCGGTAAAAACAGCTGTGCAGGCTCCCTCACTCGAATCACAGGCACAAAAAGCGCTGTCGGCAGCGTTTTCCTTTAAAAAGAAAAAAAAAAGGCGCAATTATTTCAAAATGAAAATATCTATTGCACAAAAATATGTGTGAAAACGCACATATTGGTGTTATTTTTGCACAGTGCTGAACAGGAAACCAAATCCAAACTGGAGAAAATGGCGGAAATCAAGAGGCTGAGCACTGAAATGATGTCCATAAAAAGGTAAAACTCTGTTACTGTCGCGCGTAATGAACCTCTATATCTGTACATTGTGTATACTTGTGTACTTAAAAATGAGTCACATGAGTAAATTTGGAGGTATTTTTCTGCTTCTGTAGTGGAACATTTTGGCATGTGGATCTTACCTGGTCTCTCTCCTGCACAGTGAAATCTCCAGGAACGAAGAAATCCTGAAGGAGTATAAGAAATATAAGGACTTTCTGTTCAAGCTGTCTCCTCCTGAGTGGCAGGAGGCTCAGAGGGCCAAAACTCAGAAAGCTAAAGACCATAAGAAGAATAAAGATGGAAAGAAAGTCGAAGCTGAGAAAAAGTTAGGAGTTCGGCGTAGTAAGTGCTGCTTTTTGGTGTGATTTAACACCAAGTGGAGGTAGAATTTAACATGAAATAGATTATTAGGATGATGATAAATCCACTGATATTGGCCCTTTATTTGAAAAGGGATTGCATATTACACATTGTAGACTTGATCAGTGTTACACTGGTTATCTGTGGGAAACCCTCAATTGATTCTAATGCAACATTTTGATCATATTCCACACAAAGTATGCATGAATAAGCATTACTACTTACTAGTAGTAATAGTAGTAGAAGTAGTTTTGTTTTTTATCTCCTCCCATTGCACTAATTTCGAAATAACATTTGTTTGATTGTATTTGTATTACAGTGCAGATTGTTCCTATACATTGTAAGTCTAAATCTGAAAATATTGTACTGACATCTTTAAACAATGGTTTAGATTAGAAGTAGTCGTTGTAGTGGTAGTAGACAAAATATTGGCAATCAACAGTTTCATCTAAAAATATCAGCATCAGCTACCTACATTGGCCAAAGCCTAAAAAAAACAACTGTTTTTTGAACATAAGTACAGATAGAAGTGGTTATTTGCATGTATAATGACCATAATGACGACATGCCTCAGGTTTGGAGAGCAAGGCGTCCAGTGCAGGTGGAGCGTTGTCTCCAGTCAGAAGCTCCAGGCTTTCCTCCAGGCAGAGCAACAAGTCCTCAGCTCACAGAGACAAACTGTAAGGAAACAACACACACACTTCCTTCAGTGACAAGTCTGATGGATGTTATGTTGCACATGTGAAATTTGTCCTGTAAATTCACTCATTTTTACAGCAATACAGTGGTAAAAAAAAAAAAAAGTGGGCAAACTGTTGTCTCCAGTAACCCACTGAAAGGGAAAACACTCACAAAAATCAAATAAACAAAAATCAGTTCAACATTGAAAAAAAGCATTTGTCCCATACAATGCCTTATCCTCGTATAATCTATACCAGTTTGATACCACTAACTACCATCTATAATTGATGTCATAAAAAATTATCAGGCTAAAAAGTTGGCAAATTCAGAGGCTGAGTTAGATTTTTAGGTTTACCTCAACATCCCTGCATATATTTCCATATTTCCAACTTATTTTACATACTGCACATATTCTTATTTATTTTTATATTGAACATATTTTCACATTTTCAATTTTTTTCCTTTGTCTCAGTATATTACCCATCAGTTTTGGACTTTCTGCATACTGTATATATGCAGTGAAATCATAAATTCTTCTTATTTTTTTTTATTCTATGTGCACTTATATATCTTATTTTTTGGTGCTCAAATTCTATTTTTCTTTGTTGTGTCTTATACACTGTTGCAACAAGCCATTCAGGAGCTATTTCATTAGTTAGATTATTTCATTATTATTTGATACTTTGAATTTATTGCATTTTTATTTTGTAGTCACTAGGGGCACTAGCACCAGATCGAGTGGGTGAAAGACAACCCAAGTTCCCCACACAGATCATCGTTTCATCCCAGTTTCATTTTATCTACTCCATCGATGATTTCATGGATACTGAACTCAGATTCTGTTTCCTTGACATTTCAGGATCCAGGTTTCAAAACCAGACAGCGACAGCTCGGAATATGAGGTCTGTTTTTCTAGAACAGAAAAACCTAAATCCACTGAAGCAGCGGTTTGAACATTTGTGTACAGCGCTCAGGACCCGCCCGTCTGTCTTGTGTCGCCCCCTGCAGGATGAAGCGGAGCTGTACTTCTCGGATCCCCAGCAGCTGATGGACCTGCTGACAGAGCTGGAGGAGCAGAACCTGATGCTGATCCAGAACTCCACCGAGACGGAGGAAGCGCTGGAGGAGCTTCAGCAGACCATGGAGGCCAACAGGAAGAAGATGTAAGGGTCAGGGGTCAGTGGGTTGAAGGGTTTATGTATTTCAGAGAGTGGAGGGTCACACTGGAAAGAGAGGCTGAACATTAAAGGAATTTTTAAGGAATTGCTTTTAAGGCATCACAGGTGAAAGGGAAAAAATGCTTCCATCCTATCATGATATTGAACTTTACATGGACACAAACAGAAACTCTTTTTCGTATGATGACATTTAGTTTATTTGTTATTAACATATTCAAATAAACATGTTTAAAAGTGCTCCCAGTTCCAAATTTTTAGATTTTAAGGGGTTAACTCTCAGGTGCCATGACATGACGGCTCTGTGGTTACAGGAATATTGTAAAGACATGTAGGGTTTGACCTTGGTGACCTCAGAACATGAAGGCACTGTGCTAGGTCACTGGCTTCAATTTTAGCTAAACACTTAAATTGTAAAACTAATGTAATCTGTAACAGCTCCTTTATTGAGCCTGACATTCTCATCTATGACATAAATAGAAGACGTGTTGAGTCCATTTTCACCTCTTGCTGAAACCTCCATTGCTTTTAATTTCGACAGAGTAAAATACTTATTACAGTTTGTTTTCCCATGCACTGTCCATTGCTTCGTTCCGTCTCCACCTGTCGCTCTTTCCTCTCGGTCTCAAGGGAGCAGGATTCACAGCAGCTCACATCGCAAATTAACGCCCTGACCCAGAGCATCGCCAGGGAGAAGGAGAGGGCCGCCGAGCTCGAGCTAAAGGCCCGCCTCTTCAACTATGGAAATTTCAAGACAGGAAATGAAGTAAGACAGCAGCCTGTGTCTATTTACAGTATTTTCAAACACCACACCACCAAATTTATAGCTGCACCAGGCACACTGACACAAGAATTTCATTTGGACAAACAGGGCAAATCTGTTGCGTTCCAGTTGGCGGAGATGGGTCAGATGCATTTTTTTTCATAAATTCTTGCTTACTGCAGCTTTAAACCATTTCTAACCCTTTCTTTCACTCTTTCACTTTATTTCTTTCTTGTTTTCTATTTCTGTCACTTAATCATTTCTCAATCTTTTCCCC
>OMKZ01038570.1:8340-20754 GCA_900302535.1 Neoniphon sammara | reverse complement strand
AGGTTTGGTAAGAAAATCAACTGGTAAATTTAGAGCTTTGCTTTGTGGTTCAGTTACTGCAGCAGGTGCACCTACCTGACTGTTTCACCCTTTCAACCTTTTGACCTTGGGTTGTAAATAAGACCATAAGATACCTGACATACTTCTCTCAGGGCAGCTACTCACCCCTCACCTGGATGGGACACGCATCCTTTTCCGGGAGGGAACCATTGTCTCAGATTTCGGGGTGGTGATCCTCATTTTGACCTCGTCACACTTAACTCTGAGTTTCATGGTCCAATTAGGCCACAAGGATGACACCACCACAAAGCAGAGATGCCATCCTAACTGCATTTAATGGGACATTCTCCAAACCTCATCTGCATCGTGATATCCCGTCCATGAATAAACAGGAGAGGCAGCAACAGGCATCCTTGTCTGAGACCAATGCCCACATCGAGCAATCTTTTCTTTCCACAGACTTTTTAATGTTATGTCCTTTTTTTTTAGTTATTTTTATATAGTGGAATTAACTCTTATTCTGCTTTGGTTGGATCAACAGCAGATTTCTTTCTTGCCTCATTGCATTTGGGGTGCCCCAGTGGCTTGCCAAACTGGAGCAAGTCCTACATGCCATTGGGCCTTGTCCACACAGGATGCGTCATGGCTGCGTGGCGGCTGCGTTATCTGTCAGTTTTCATTTCAGCGCCCATGTTATACCAAGTTATAAGTGCATGTCATTTAGCTGACATGCAGCCCAAAACTTTCTGCTTTGCTTTGGCTTTTGGTTGTAGCCGGATTGTATGGAAAAGTACATTCATTTTGACTAGAAACTTAGATTTCAACTTAACTAGCTCTATAAAACCACAATTCATCACCACATCTGTGTGTGCTGTGTTGTCATCCCCTGACTGAGTGTTTTCAAGTCAAAATACTCACCAGAATTTAAAGTTTATCTACTTTTGAGGGATTGCGGGTAGTTTGCTCTGTATCCTTAATCAGCTAAGGTTGCTGGCGGTTCGGATGTTCTCCCACCTCCGATTTACCAAAATAAAAGTTTCATACACCATATAGATTCTGGCATTTTCCTCATCTGTCATCTTAATATGGAACTGTCATAATGTCTTTGTATTTACGTTACTGTATACTCGTATTTTGGCTCATATACTAAAATAAACAGCACGTCAGCATAACAACATCAGTTTAACTGGTTATTTTATTTTGGTAAAACGGCAGCTGGAGACATCTTTGATGTTGAGAATTGACGGAGGTGCACTCTCTCTCTCTCTCTCTCTCGCCTATAATGTAAATTAATTAATATGAATATAAAATTAATATGAATTAGATACTATTCCATTATTTATTTATTTTTATATTTTTACAGTCGGGCTTTTTTAACCTTTTTTCTGTCTAAACTAAATGTAAATTAAATTTAAAATGAAACAATGTGTTATTTATGGCCATTATCAAAGGCAAACTCAATGTAGTCAAATAGGGCTTGCAGTAGCAGCGACGCAGCAGAGACGCAGCAGAAAGGCTGCCGGTGTGGACGCCCACACGCGCGTGAGACGCAGCAGCGACGCAACGCAGCCAAGACACATCCTGTGTGGACAAGGCGTTAGACCTGGTCCTTGTCACAGCGGCCTGGGTCAGATTCTGGCCCAGGCATTTTACTGCGTGTCTGCCCATCTCTCTCTACTGTCCAATAAAGCAGAAACGCCATATCTTTAAATAAGTGTTATTATCATGTTTGACTTGCATTCATTAACTGACTGTTCTGTCTGTGAGTTGGTCAGCCTGTTTTGGTAACAACTACCCAAACTTTCTCCATCTCCATCATCAGGTCCAGATCCACTCCTGTCTGTTTCCAGACTGATCTGCCATCTAGTGGTGGGAATTCCTTACCTGCTGTCAAGCATCATACTGGGACTCCTATACAGAGACATGAACAGAGGTAAGCCAAGTCCCCTTCATATTACAATAGTGAAAGCATTGAATGAAATAAAACAGACATACTTGATTAGTTCTTACTTGGGAAACATTGAACAAAGCTAAACATTATTTGCTCTGTACTTAATCATCACGGATATCTCATCTCATAAATTCATTCATTTCTGCGTTTACCAGAAGAAGTGTCAGAGGTCAGTAAATGTCATGCCATCTGACCTAATATTCTTAACTTAGCTGTTTCCTCTGACAGCCAAATAGAGAAAAATAATTCTAATATTAGTGTCCACCGATAATTTTGGAGAAGTTTCTGTTTGTGTTTCTGCAGCTCAGCGTGCTGAGAAGAGAAGAGACGCTGTGATGATGTTCTAATGGAGGAAGGCATGTAACCCAGGACGTCACACAGTCTTGTGCATCTGGGATGTTTTGATCCACATCACGCTTTTTTTAATCTCATCTTGTTGTTTTGATGTCGGTGTCTCTGTTTTTAAATCTTCAATAAATTAATTTTTATACAATTTTTGCAATAGCTACTTCCGGTACATGTCAATATGTTTTGTGCTCTCATATAAAAAGACAACATTAAAAAAAAAAAAAACATCAACTTATTCCAGCTTTTTATCATGCACTTGCAAGCACATTGGTCTTATTGCAATTTACTTAACAAAGCCCTGGTCTGTCATCTACTGTGACTACATCAAGTCATGAATAGACATTTCTCTCTTTCTTCAAACCGCACCGTTTCTAAACTGCAGCGAGGTTTTTCACAACACGAGTGCTTAGACCTACAGTTTATATTTACAGTGTACTGACAGAGCATTGGAGGTGTCTGCATCACCATGACAAACCCCCTGCAGAAGAGCCACAGCACATCTGTAACCCTCTGAAGAAAGTCTGTGGGTTTGTTTGTTTGACTGCTGACAAGTCTGTCACAGCTCAGCCCACACCGACACCGGACTGACAGGAAACTACACTGTTTTTTATTATAATATTTACTGAAACTGTGAGCTTTTTCATTTTTACTGCAACGAGTCAGGACAAATAGCATGAAGAGAAAAATCCTACAATACAGAGGCTGCCGAACAGGAGAGATTAGAAACTACATTAAAGCATGCTAACTTTATTAATGTTGGTTTCAGTGGAGTTTTAGTGTCACATGACCAAAATATCACATGGTCTTTTCAGCCTATCAGAGGGGGGAAAAAAACAGTTTGAAACATCTGTATACACAGTTCAATTCAAAGCCTTTCTGCTGACATAGAAACTGCCCTCATTTACAGTGGTGTTACACTAAAAGTATAAAAAACACATACACAGCTTAAAAAAAGACAACAATGAATAAACATAAAATAATCTCAGGATGGACTGAGTTTAAGGTTTGTTTTCAACCCAAGGGGGAAAGAACTCAACAACAAAATACAACAATTCAACAAGCCTGAAGAAACAATTTCAACATAAATGTTATTAAGGCTTATTTATCCATCTTATTTTCTTATAATAATCCAATCCCAATAATATTAGTTCTTACAAAGGAATACAACAAAGGTTTATTGTTATATTATTACAATACATTCACTCTCTCAGCCGTAGCTTTACTCACTTCCTCTTGCATCTTAAATCAACAAACTGAGTCACTTTTTCCCCCCCAGTCCCTCTAAATATGAACTTCACACAGTGTCTGAAGTCTTTAACAGACGTGTCCAAAGTGTTGTTGGTGGTCTCTCCTGTTGAATCAGTCCTGATGAAGGATCCATGTGAGTCAGTCCTGTTCTGTGGGACTGTCTTCTGTCTGTCAGCAGCAGGACGGCGCCTCAAATTCTCTGTCCACCTCATGAAGGAAACTGGTTCACTTTATTAAATCAACATTGAGACTGGTTTGATTTTTTTTTCTATGACAGAAGTAGATGCACTTCCTTAAATAGCTGCTTGACTAACTGATGCACACTGCCTTGAAATTACACAAGCTTTTAATACACGTAATTCAAGAGGCTCTGTTCTGTTACCCTGGAAATTTACTCTGGAGAAGTGAAGGCTGTATTATGTGTGTCAGAATATAAAGAGTTATAGAGCACACTGAGTCAAAAAGTCTCAAGAGTGGCGTAAAAATAAATTCAGTTTTATCAGGTTGGTAAATTTATAGTCAATCTCCTATTTTAATTTTAATGTAAATATTTCCACAGCCTGTTGTAGAAACATGATGCATCTTGTCCTCTGGCTCACGTTCATATTTCTGGTCTGAAGCTCTGTTACTTCAATCAGGAGAGACTAAATTGGAAGAACGTGAAAATGACATGTTTATTGAACAAAAATTTGGGGGCAGGATCCCACGATGATGAAACCATTCCAGGAGGGAGAGGAGGATGATCCCTTGAGAATGGCCACAGGAATTCCCCCCGTGGAGCCTTACATCAGTGGTGGGTGCGCAATGGATCAGACCTCAAAGACAGCACGAATGAATGAATGCGGTATATATATGAGAGACAGTCAATTGGGTGGGAAGCCGAGATTCTGATTGGCTGACAGGGAGAAGAGTTGAAAGGGCAAACAGGAGGAAGAGCCTTAAAAGGAAGAAGAAGAAGCATGAATGAACTCAGAGAAACGGGAGAGACTGATAGGCTGAGAAGGCTCACGTGGAGCAGGAAAGCTGCTGATTGGCTGAAGAGAGGCAGAGGTGAAGAATTGGATGCAACACTGAACGGTGCGTGTAGTCTCCCTGCTTGAACTTACGTTTAAACTCCATTTGACACTGTGTTTTGGGAAAATTCTGCAGTTAAATCCAAAAAGTCGGGGCAAACCCTTCTTTGGAGCGTAGTTAGCTGGCCCAGGGCTAAGGTGGATGCTTTGTGCAAGTGCAAGTGTGAACATTTGCTTAGGGCTAAGAACGTTTTAGCTGACTTGATATTGGCTGTATCCGTTCAGTTAGGCTGAGAGGGCCAAGTTGCACATTTTCAAAACAGCTGTAGACCTCCATTGTAGCTGCCAGAAAGCACTCTATAAGATGTATTCTTGTGAAATGTAGTGTTTCTCTATTGACTTTAGTGGCACCAGTGGAGTGAATTCAGGTTTCTGAGTTCATTCAGTATTATAGTGGCCTATGTTTTCTTTCTTTTTTTTTTATTTCCTGTCCTATGTTTGCCGTCAAAGCCCTTGTACAGTAGAAGCGAAGGAGGCTGTAAATAATCTGCTCGTAGTGTGTGTTGCTATGTTATAAAGTGTTGTGTTGTGGATACAGCGCACAGCCAGACCAGGAGAGGCAGTACCACCCAGTTTAGCCAGGAGCTGGTTGACATTCCTGAAGCAGGGCTGTAACCTCAGCAAGCCGGCTGGCTGGAGCTGAGGTCCGGCCCGCCTGGCAGCACATCGTGTCCTCCATCCTGGGAGGCATCAGAAATGATAGCGCTGACGGTTACAGCGTGACAGGTTGATCTGAGATGATGCGTGTTTGCATGTGTTTCCAGCCCTGCGTGGGCACGTGTGTTGTGACCAGTGGTGCTATGGGAAAAGGAGGACAAACTATGACCTCCAGCCAGTGATTATCATAAGGAAACCTACCACCGTTCAGAAAAAAAATCAGTGGTATTTTCAGAAAAGCGTTATGTTTTTACCCTTTACAAGACCCACTCCTTGTGTTTTATCTATTTGATGACACTATGATGCTGTGAATACTGTGAATTTACCACAAACATATTTATGTCAGCCTAAAAAGGAGGAGAATGAATGTTAAACTGTATCTCTTTCACAACATCTCTTATGCCACATTTTTAAGATGCTAAAAGGTATGTACAGCTTAGCATGGCCTGAGAGGAAGGGGGGGGGTATGGTGTTAAAGATAGTAGGTACTATTTATAAGCCTTGAAGCGTGGGACTCAATGACAACACACATACCAGCTACTGTGCACATCAACCAAACCCTGTCCTCTTGTCTGTCACTTTGGCTCCACTCTTTGCCACAAGGTCGGGGCGGGAGGGGCCTTAACTGATAATAGCTGCACGAGGCAAGATGTTTACTTAAAAATACATCAGATGTATCAGTCTACTTGACTTTACTGACATCACTTGGGATTTTTGGGTATGGAATTTCTCAAAATGGAATGATCTCCATTGCCACCGCCATCTGAGACAACCAGCATGCAAGCTTAGTCTCTGAGTGTAACCAGAGGCGCAGGCTGCAGCAGTAGCATGAAGAATGATGAAAAAAATCCACATTGGAATATTTCAAACATGAGCATAGGTTCGTCACTAACCCCCTCCACCCCCTCAAAAAAAACAAAACAAAAAAACACTCCAATCCGTCTCAAGATAAAACAGCTTTTACACATCAGCACACACAATTTCGCACAGGCCTACATGCACAAATACAAAAGCCCAGATCGCATTCATCAGGCAGATAAACATTCGAACAAATTATCCCCTTTTGTATGTTGGTGCAGAGCAGGTAGACAGAGGAGAGAGTGAGATTGGCTGCCAGCAGTCAAATGGATTTAAGAACTAAATAGATAAATAAATCAACATGTAAAAGAGGATTTGTTTTGCATGGGCCCATTAGGGTCTTTAGGCCCGGGGCTCGAGCCCCAGTAAGCCCCTGTATTAAGTCTACCAGTGACCATAGAAACAAGCAGAATTGCATTTGGGTGAAAAGGATGAATGTTTTAGCTGTGTGATGGAGTGGCAGCCTGTCCAGGGTGTTTGAGTGTTTCCCGGCCTTCCGTCCACTGCTCGCTCCCCCAAACCCCACTGTTATGCCTGGCCTAAGGGAACCTGAGCACAACACAAAATTGCCTTCCCTCTTTCCCCACTCCCAAGCAGGGCCAGCGCCACACCGGTTGCAGTGCAAAGAATAAAGAGTTAGTTTATTCACAATTGATAGCAAATAAGTCATCGGGGAGAGCACAGCCAAAATAACAAACAGAATCACTGATCAATGCAATCTAACTTACCTATCCAAACAAAATGCACAAAACAAAATACAAGGCACTTACCTACCTCCCTATCAGAAACAGAAGGAAAAAGATAATCAAACAAAAAGGCTTCTCACCCCTACCGCCACCGCACTGCTTATCAGAGTATATTTACAATATTTACAACAAGCGTCTAATCCAAATCACTAAGCGAAAATCAATGGTCAAAATACAAATCGAAAGTTTGGCAATCACAGTTGGCATACACAAGGTTTGGTTGGTAATCGAGGAAAAAGTGGAAGGGGAGGGCATCAGTCAGCTGTCATTTTAAAATCAGCGCCATCCGTCTCCCGGCCTCTTTTTCACACAAGTCATATTTTTCAAATTTTCAGTCCTCTCTTGAATTACCTCTATTGTTTTTTGTAGGAAGGTCTGCCGGATGAGTTGTCCAGCTATGCTGACGAGGTGTTTGAGACGCCGTCAGAAGCGGCGCTGAACCAGCAGGCAGAGGAGTGCGACCTCACAGGAAGTGCTCTGGATAAGAACGAACTGGAGAGGAGTCACCTCATGCTGTGAGTGCTCATTCATACCCTAACCCTTGTACGTTCAAAGTTAACTGCTCCAGCTGAGGCTCGAACTCACAACCTCAGTATTGCTCAGTCAGATACTTTACAAGTACTGTACACTGACCGATTGTGCCACTGGAGCTTTCTGTAGAAACTCAGTCAGAAGTATTGATTGCAGCATTTTCACTTTCCTCCACAAGATGGCAACAAGTCTATCAACAAAGGCACAAACACACATAAATTCACACACTTAGAAAAAGTCTCTAACTACTCTTTCCTTTAGTCCCTCAATACATAGGCTACAATACATAGGCTGATTGTTTTATTGGTTGTTTGTATTTTTTGAATGAATACAAAAAGGTTTTATTTCATGCATGATGACCACACCCTCAAAGCTGATTGTTTTGAATAATGCTCCGTGCTTTAATCTGCTTCCCTCCTCCTCCTGCAGGCCTTTAGAGCGAGGCTGGCGTAAGGCCAAAGACGCCTCTCTGGTCCAGCCCAAGGTGCGTCTGAGGCAGGAGGTGGTGAGCGTCAACGGGCATCAGCAGCGAGGGCAGCGGATCGCCGTTCCCGTTAAGAAGCTGTTTGCCCGGGAGAAGAGGCCGTACGGGCTGGGCATCGTCGGTCGCCTCACCAACCGGACGTACCGTAAACGCATCGACAGCTTCGTCCAGCGGCAGATTGAGGATATGGACGATCACAGGTACTGCAGCTCGTAGGGGACCAAAAGAAAAGTCTGTCATTTTTATGGCCCAGCTGTTTTATAACAAACAAGGTGGCAAAGGAGAGTGTCAGATCTGTTTAATCCACTGTACCTTTTCAATTTTCGCATCAAGAAATCTGGTTTTCTTTTTGAAATGTCTGACCCTTTGAAGATTGACGGTCCCTTAAGGTGAATTTGCACTCACATTTTGTCAATGTCCTAGAAAATGAAGTCTGAAATTGCACTTCTGTTCTCCCCAGGCCCTTTTTTACCTACTGGATCACATTTGTCCATTTGCTCATCACCATCCTGGCTGTCACTATCTACGGCATTGCCCCTGTGGGATTCTCACAGCACGAGACTGTCGACTCCGTAAGTATATTTTACTTAGTTTATTATGAACTTTAGATTGGCTCGGTCACAGTGTATTTTTTGCTGAACTTTCTTAAGTAGTTGACTCATGGTTTAGTGACTACAACAACCACACAGTTGTATTACATCATGGCACTTTAGCAAATGATGGATGAATTGTGAGTCAACTGTCTTTACATTCTGCTCATTTTTTTCTTTTTCAGGTGTTGAGGAATAAGGGAGTTTATGAAAATGTCAAGTTCGTGCAACAAGAAAACTTCTGGGTTGGCCCAAGTTCAGTGAGTGTGATTTACTCACTTTTTAATTGCACTGTCATGATCACAACCCAATCTCCTTAAAACATATGGTGATAGGAATTTTTCAGTCACATAATATGTTCAGTTTGGACTGCCTGTCATGTAACATCTCTTTGAAAGCACGTTCATCAGATCCAAGTTGTAATTGCGCTCCTCTGTCCTGCAGGAGGCGCTGATTCACCTGGGAGCCAAGTTCTCCCCCTGCATGCGTCAAGACCAGGAGGTTCACGAGCTGATCCAGGAGAAGAGAGCGAGAGAGAGAGACTCGGGCTGCTGCGTGAGGAACGATCGCTCTGGCTGCCTGCAGACCTTGCAGGAGGAGTGTTCGGTCAGTGATGTCAGAGCACCACGAAGCTTTCACAACAACAAACTGAGGCCTCTATCTGAGTCGCATCATATTGAAAAGCACTTATATAAAATGTTCCATTAAAGGGGCTGTGTGTGGCATTTTAGCATCACTAACTATGACTAAATTTTGACACATAAGTAGATTTATTGTAAACAAGTGATGCCATCAAGAAAATTGGCAGCTTCTGTTGGTCTCTATACTGCATTTTACACTGAATGAGACCTGGTTGGATTAGCGGAAACCTGCTGGATTGATTTAATGTGCAAAACAGAAAGAGGGCGCTGTTTTCCTCTAGTGCAAACGGAACTAAACTAAGGAGGAAAAACAACAACAGGGTTAATGAGACATGTGGTCCTAATGCTGAGACACAGCACAACATTTGCATGACACAGAGGATACCAATCCACTCGATCATCTCAATATTTATTTTTTACAGTCATTAAAGTCATTGTAGCCACTATGCACACAAACCGGCCAAAATGGAAGTTCCTCTTAAATACCCCTTTTCTTTTCTCCCTCTTTTTGTGTTTTTCCTACTTCAGAGCACACTGGCGGTGTGGGTGAAGTGGCCTCAGCACCCCAGCGCTCCCAGTCTGAACGGTAAACTACGCCAACACGGCTCAGTCTGCCATCAGGATCCCAGGTAACATCATACTGTTGTGCAGCTCACCAAAGGCCTTTTTGTATAAATATTGCCCCGACGCTTCAAAGCATCAGAGTAACACAGAAGTAAACACTGAGCTGACATCATTTCCTCCGTGCATGCGGTGTACTTTCGGCCTCTCTGAGTAGCTCAAACATAACCTTTGGATGTTAACCGTTGCGTCTCCCCTTCTGCTCTTGATTTTGTAGGATTTGTCTGGAGCCAGCCTCTGTTTCCCCTCATGAGTGGCCTGATGACATCACCAAGTGGCCAGTGAGTCAATTTACATTTTGCAATTCAGGCAATTTAGCTGATGCGCAGTAGAATAAGCTGCACATTACAACACAATGCATCTTTGGATAGATAAAAATACAAGCAACAAAGAACACCTGATTTCGCTCAAATTGCTCATAGCATGTCCTTTGAGATTTTAAGGGTTTGCCTCACAGTCTGTCTGTATTAAAACAGCCAGTGCTCCAGGTGAGGCTCGAACTCACAACCTCGGCATTGCTCCGCTGGTATCTGTCTTATAAGTACCGCGCGCTGACCGATTGCGCCACTGGAGCCTTGGCTGACGCTTGTATAAAGGCTCAAAATGTTGGTGAGATGGCCACAAAATACTGTAAAAACAACCAAGAGCTTTCACTGCTTGGTCAAAGGCTGATGGTAGCCTGGATTGTCACAGAGAGACGTAGTAAAGCCTTGTTGCAAAAGGATTGTAACAGGGACTGGAGCCTGTCAAGTGTTTTTTTAAGGGGTAAAATGTTCGTAATATGGCCATAAATTAGAAAGATACAGGGCTCTAGTAAAGCCTCTGTCTTCATGGTGGGTCTTAGAGAACAGCAGTGTTGTGAATGCAGTTGTGTGTTTTTAAAGGTGGAGGGGTGACATGAGGTCGCTGCAGTTTTGGATGGGTTACATGTAGGGCTGTAGGGAGTGTTTCCGGGGACTGACCGTGAGGGAGAGAGTACACAGTGTTGATGCATCGTCTCTGGTTTTAGACAGATTGCTTGTTGTGACACTTTCCTCGCCACATTTTACAGCTGACATTTGGTTCACACTCCATCTGTTAAAACGGCTCCAGGTGAGGCTCGAATTCACAACCTCGACGAACATCAACCTTTGACTGTAAGCAAACATCTGCCGGGCTTCGTGCTCAATACTTACAACACTTATAACACCAGCAGAGCAGTGCCAGGGTTGTGAATTCGAGCCTCACGTGGAGCCTGGGCAACTTTAATGTGTGGAAGCAAACTCTTAAATATGTCAAAAAAATGTGTCACGAGCAGTCTGGCCAAATCATCTCCTTCCCTGTCAGCTCTCCCTGCAGCTCAAGCCAGACTGCAGCAGGCCTCATTTACACTGCTGCCAAATTCTCCGATGTCACCCCCCCCACCCCCCTTCCTCCTTCCTCCTTCTCAGCTGATATCTAAAAACACGTCGAATCAGTATTGCTCATTCATAATTCTGCAGTCCTGTCTTCCTCATTTTACAGAAATAGTGTAGCCTCATGAATACAGTGGCTTTAATAGATCTGGGTATTTTAATTTTTTTTATTTTGTGGCCATCTCACCGACATTTTGCCCCCCGGACGAGCATCCGCCAAGCTCCAGTGGTGCAATCGTTCGCTGAAGTTGTGAGTTCGAGCCTCACCTGGAGCAACAAAGCTTTAAGATAGAGAATTGTGGTGCAAAACCTGAACTAAAAAAAGCAGTGTGTTAAATGCAAAATCACAGTGTGTCTTCTGCCTCTTTTCTAGGAAATTTCCCTTAAGCAACAAACTGCAGAGATGTTCTTTTAAGTACAGGAGGACTGCAAATGGGAATTTATTTTCTATTTCAGGTTTTGGATCTGTTGAGCTTAAAGTCACGTTGCTCCAGATGAGACTCGAACTCACAACCTCAGCATTACTCGGCTGCTACACTTTGCTTGATTAAACAAGCTGAGGGTTGAATGCAGGATGGACTCCCATTCTCCTATATAACCTGGCCTTTAATTTTAATGTTTAGCACCAAGTCAAAGTGTGTGTCTGTACCTACACAGGTGACTCTGTTTCCTCTGTTTGTGAACTGTAGATCTGTACGAGGTACAACTCCGGAAACCACACCAACCTCCCCCACATAGACTGTGCCATCACAGGCCGGCCCTGCTGCATCGGAACCAAAGGACGGTAAGGACCGAAGTCTGCAGGATGTTTTTATAAACTGAACACCTTCATGAGGTTTATCCTACACATGTAGCCAGGATCAACAGATATGTTTTTTTGAACACCAATAGTGATCTTTCTGCATTGTAACTGCCAGTATTCCATAGATTTTAATTAGTTAGTTTGTAATTTTTCCATAAGAGATGTAGAGGATATTTATTGTGTTTGTCTGAGGCTGATAGAGGCGACGATGTGTTTCATGTTGCAGATGTGAAATCACTTCCAGAGAGTACTGTGGTTTCATGAAGGGCTACTTCCATGAGGAAGCCACTCTCTGCTCACAGGTAGGACAAACTGAGAGTGCAAACACACACACACACACACACACACACACACACACACACACACACACACACACACACACACACACAGCCAGAGAGAGAGAGAGAGAGAGAGAGAGAGAGAGCGGGAGAGAGAGAGGGAGAGACAGAGAGAGAGAGAGACAGAGAGAG
>OMKZ01038531.1:2736-29424 GCA_900302535.1 Neoniphon sammara | reverse complement strand
GGAAATTACTACCATTTCTAGAGGAAATATAAAACCAAAATAACAGGGACATTTGAAACCAACCTCCCAAGCACTACCGTACCATGAAATCCCAGAAGAAACACTGATGTGTCGCTCTCCATGCAGGTTCAGCAGTGTGTGTGGCGATGACTTCCTGAGACACGCTGGCAGCGGTTCAGGTGGCTACCTCCACCACGTCTTCACCTACGCAGCCAAGCAGCTGTTTGGAGAGGAGGTGAAGGAGCTCACCTACAAGACCCTCAGGTAGGTGTGGTTCTGGTGAACGGCTCACAGAGAGCAAAGGGCGCTGAGGGGAAAACAAATCCAGATTTGACTGCACCTAAAACTTTAGCAGCTTCACAAGCTTGACTAATAAGGTCATAGGCATCCTGGCTCTCAGTTAAGATTCAGAGAATTCAGGATAAATTCAGTACAAATGGAGAACAGTTCCAGTGCTCATAAAGTACATTTTAAAAGGTGTAATGATCTTAGAACAGCTTTCCTTACATGTCAGAGTGAATCATCTGCTTGTTTGACCATATCTCCGAGATGTCAAGTGTGAAATCAAAAGGTTTTCTCTTGCCTCATACGTAAAGGAGTGCTGCATCACTGACTGTTTTCTCACCTCACCCCCTCCCACCACAGGAACAACGACTTCCAGGAGGTGATCCTAGAGAAAGATGGTGTTGTCCTGCTGCGTTTTGCTTCCACCTACGGATTCCGCAACATCCAGAACCTGGTGCAGAAACTCAAGAGGGGCAAATCGCCTTACCACTTTGTAGAGGTTATGGCCTGTCCCTCAGGTGAGGGGAAACATGCATATATGCACACACTGTTAGAAAGTAAGATGTGCTGCTTAAGCAAACTAAAGCACTGAAAAAGGGAGACCACTCAAATGCATGCAAATGTGTTTGTATCACACTGAACAGTACAACTTGTACAGCTGCCACAATCACAGGCAAATCTCCAAATATACAGAAATAGCTCACCAAAAATGAAAATTTGGTCATGATGTACTCACCCTAATTTCAGTCAAAACACTGGTGACCTTGTATCCACATAACACACAGCTAGTTCACTACTGCTGCTTTGTACTGGCAGCTAGTTCAGTAGACTTCAAATAAGGGCAAAAATAAGCTATAGTGCTATTTTTAAGGCAATGCATTTCCCTCCACCTTGTGTCATCTTATCAGGCTGTCTGAACGGAGGGGGACAGGTGAAGCCCTTACCTGGCCAGAACCACAAGGAACTACTGCAGAAGGTGGAGGAGCTCTACAAGGCGGAGCAAGCTCTAACGCCTGAGGAGGACAAACACGTGGCCGAGCTCTACCAGTCCTGGCTAAACAGCGTAGGGGAAGAAAGAGCCAGAGAGCTGCTGCACACGCAGTACCACACTGTGGAGAAGATGACCAACGGACTCACTATGAAGTGGTGAAGGAAGATGGGGAGGAGAAGCGCTGTGTTGCCTGTTGTAGCCAAAAACTCAATGTTGAGCTGAGAGGGTGCTTTTTCAAAACTTGACTTTACATGAGTATTAGAGTGTCTTCTGCAGACAGAGACTACAGAACCGTCCAAATGAATGAGTGGCTCTTTCTCCTTGTTTTTCTTGTGAGAGTGGATGGTGGTCATGTGAGCAAAGTCACTGAAAGGAAGGTTTGATGTTAGTATGCTCTGGGCCAAGTGGCATGCAGTTACCAGGAACTGCAACAGCCTGTTATTCATATCACAGATATACAAGATTTACAGGCACAGATATATAGATAATATACGCACAAGTCAAACCAAATTGTGTTTGGTTTGATAATTATATTTCCCCTTGTACTGCAAAATGTACTTTCAAATTATACATACAAAACCACAGCAAATTATTAATGCACTGATGTGATATCTTTCTGTACAGCATTTCAGATGTAAATGTACACTCGTACGTCACACAAAGTAATATATGGGATCATTCCTGCCTTAATCTATTGATTATGTGTATTTTGAATAATAAAGACATTTAACTGAAGCCATTTTTGTCTGTGGGAAATGTTTAGCCTTTGTGAAAAACACGTCAGATAACATACAGACTTGGACTGATATGTTTTATTGATTAATATTCACTTCTGTGCACAATTATAAGCTATAGCAAACTGGGATATAAACTTGGGAATGAAAATTGGCAATTTACATTCATATTTTTGTGATCAACACCACACTTTTTTTCTACACCTGAAGCTAGCGTAGAAATACTTGGAGCACATCTTCTCAGACAGTCCTGTACCTTTGTGCATTCTAAATATCAGATGGGTTATTTCAGTTGTATTTGATGGTACACCAATTTAGCAGCTTTTCACTGTGGAATTGAGCAGTTTGAAAATATATACAAAAACTGAAATTAGTCAAAACGTTAAAGTGACTTAGATTAGGTAAAATGCAATACCCGTCAGGGAATAAACATCCATTATGAGTGTGTAAGTGCATATCAAGGAAAGAAACATTCCAGCACAAATCAGAAAGAAATTAAGCTTATTTTTCTCTTGATACCAATTATTTACTGAAATAAATAATTTGTAAGACATATTAAAACATTAAGTCTCATAGGCATTAGAAGGCCTCACCTTATGCACAACATTTGTGTAGAATGGACTGGACAACCAGCCCATAAATTAATTCAATTTTTAAAAATATTTAATGGAAGCAACTTTACACTGTCATTTTTTGTGCAAGCCATGGTTTACAAAGACTAAAACAACACATCTCCCCGTGGGGCCAACCAGGTCCTCATCAGTATAAATTAAATAAATTTAGGGCAATATAAAGCAACTTAAATACATGCAGTTGCTTGCAACCAAGTTAAAAGTTGATTTGTGCTACAACCCATTGCAAATGAATGAGATCTGCTCTGCAACATAGTTGCATGGGAAATCATATACAGTATCATCCAACATGGCTGATCTATGCACTCTACAGTCTTGCATCGTGTCTCACTGGACATTTTTTTGTCATCCAAACTGTAGAACCTCACTGGCATCAACTGGTAGCTGAATATGTCCCATGTTAAGAGCTCCAAACCTGGCTGGGTCTCAGGGTCTGAGCAGCCCCCACTCCAGAGCCAACATGGCGTGGGGAGGAACTCTCTCCTTGGGCTTCTTAAACTTGTCCTTCTCCCTCCGGAGGACTCTCAGCACCTCTATGGGGTCGGTCTTCCCTGTGAACTTCTGTACTCCTTCCTCCCTACAGTAAAGGCAGAGACAGAGAGAAAGTTGAACAAGGGCAAGAAAGGGACTTATTTTTCATACTTTGAGGCCACAGTGGCTGGTAAATCCTACACTGGCCCACAATTGTACAAGCCAACTATATTTTAGGAAAAGAGAACTTTTAAATGACGGGCGGTTGCCTTGTCTGACAGAGTAATAATAACCTGTATATTCATTTTTCTTCCGCAGTACTTCTGCGGCTTTGGTCAGTCAAACATTTTACCAATCTGTGACTATGCTCCTGCACATAACTACCATGTCATTTATTGCTTTGAACGTAATTAATAAAATTTTTAATTCACATTTGAGAGTAGACAAACTCACCAGTCATGGCCTAAATGGCTCGTAACAATTTTCCACCTAGCACAACTTTTACCTTTCTATACCTTGATATTAAGAATACATAAGTGTACACACATATCCACACTTACGAGAGGCGAAGGAAAGGATTATATTCAAATTCCTCCATTAATGTAGATGGCACTGTGGGTTTGTCATCATCATCTCTGGCCTGCAGACACAAGATGCCAGACTGTCAAGCAAATGAGCAACTGTTCTAATTGTGTGTATCTGGACTGCAGATTCTGACGTATGGCTCACCCTGGCCCAGCTCAGCATCTCCTTCACCTTCTCATTCTCTGGTTCCACCAGCATGGCAAACTTCAGGTTCTTAATGGTGTACTCGTGTCCACAGAACACCTTCTATATACACAAAAAAATCATGGTTTAAAACAAGGGATCTGAGTTGATACATGATGATTAGGGCCCTGAGTTTTCCTGGTATGATATGATCAATGGATCTCTGGGTTAAATTCATATAGAGTCTAGGCATCTTTGTTATTCTGGGCTTTAGGTTTTATTTTTGAGGAGTATCCTACTCTGAAGGGAGAAAAAAAAGCGCACTGCACTCAAACCCCTCATTGTATCTGTGTTTACTCTGACTCAGTCTCACCCCAGCTCCCATCTGAGGTCATGTTAGCCGCTGTTAACCCTGTGATTACCACAACAAAATACCCATATTTCCACTGACCGTGTCTTGAGGTAGGGAGCCCAGCACCTGAGTCAGGTTGTGGTACATCTGTTCTGCCGTGCCCTCAAAGAACCGCCCACAGCCGCCAACAAACAGCGTGTCCCCTAACATCCACAACAGAGGACAATGGCATGTCAGAGACGGCAGTGGCTGGTCCCTATCAACCCACACAACACATAAATGATGAGCAGTGTGTGTGCAGCCTAATGTGGATTCATATCTCTAGCCACCCAAAATGGAGTTACTTAGCATATTTGCCTCAGGACACACAATTGATGTCACCTGAAGTGACGGCGCACTTGCTCAAATTATTGTGCTGTAAGAAAATAAATTGCCTGGAAAATGTTAAATTTATTTCAGTGATTTGAACTGGTTCACCAGCTCTTTATGTTATCAGACAAAGACCTGTGAACACAGCAGGGGCGTCAGTGCACTCATCCTCCCAAACAAAGTAGCACATGTGACCAGAGGTATGGCAGGGAGTAAATAGGCACCTCACATTGATGGAGTTAAACTGCAAATGGAGAGAACACAATATCAAAAGACAATATGGCCGAGCAGAGAAACAGAGCAAACTGAAATTCTGGGGGTACTTCATATGTGAATATCATCATCGGGGCAGTAGCCATGTACAGACAGCAAGCTCTTTTTTTTCAGCTCTGCATGGGGCACCTTGAGTTCCTGAGCATTGGTGACTTTGTCAGTCAGCCCTCCGATGCGATCATCTCCCCCATACACCCTCAGCCCTGGAACCTCCTTCAGCAGAGCCTCATTCCCTCGAGCATGATCCCTGATGAGTGAAAATGAACTCAATACATTATAATGGGCTCGTGTAAATTGCACATATTTCTGAAGTATCACATCTGGCAGGAAAAAGCTCTCACCAGTGATGATGCGTGGTAAGAACAGCTGTAAGAGACAAGCCCTCTCTCTTCACTATTTCTAGCAGCTGTCCAAGAAAACAGAGATTATATCCATTACCTATCATTACACCAATATATTGAGAGACAGAGTTTCAAATCCACTCTCTGCGCACCCAAAACAATGGATGTGATCTAATCTAGCCGACTTTACTTTAAATCCGTCTCTCACCCGGTGGGGTACAGCAGGATCCACAGCGATGGCCTCTTTACTTTGTTCGTCAATTACTAGGTACATATAGTTGTCCTCCAGGATGGAGATCACCTTTACCTTCATGGCACCCCTCACACGCATGCGCACTGCTGTGGGCGACGCTGCTCAGGAAGAAGAGCTGTTATTATTCAACATTCGATTTGGTGAAGGATTAGTAAAAAAAAAAAAAACCTTCAGTTTTCACCGGCAGCAAGCCAGCTAGCATCTGCGACAGCTGACAAATTCTACACCGACAGAGCAAGCATTAGCTACAGTGACAGGTTGCTATCGTTACACTAGCGTTCAAATTACCATTGCTCTGCCACTGGGGTACGATTTTATGAAACTGTGAAACTTCTGCGCAAATGGAAAGTCAAGTCAACATAAAAACAGTTACCTTGGTGTAATTTATCACGAATGGGTCGTTTTCCCCGCTTGTAACTCACTGAAAATGTTTATTCAACATTTCGGATTTAAGGCTATACTGGGGTCGGCTATCGCGACATCGTCAGACCAACAACTGTCAAATCCGAGGGATTTTAATCGAGCCGGAAACATCCAACAAGCAACTTCAGTACCGGAAAATAAAATTAAATCTGGATCTAAAATAAACACTCTCATAAAAACAGCCAGTCTCGTCGTTTTATACACCGAATGTGATTTATTGCTTTATTGCAAACAGCATCATGCAAGATCCTACGTAAAATAGGAAATTAACATACAGAAGAGCTGGGATCTATAACATTTTAAGACCGTGATTTGCGAACAGAATGAAGGAAATGACATGGCCGTTCCTGCCGGATTACATGAAAGATGACCAAATTAAGTCGCAATTATAAAACTACCTTTAACATTGTAAGAAAGCTTTGTACACACAAACAAGCATAGGAATCACCTTATAAATACAGAAATTTCACATTAAGCAGTTATTCAATCAGCTCCCTGCCTTGTTAAAGGTCCAGTGCAAAGGGAGGTGCATTTCTCAGAATAATTATATGCTTTAAAAAAAAGATTTTTGTTTGTTGTTTTGTTGTTTATGTAAAGTTGCCCAAAGTATTGTAACTGTCAGCACTATGGAAATGTGACTAAAGTCCCCTGAAAAACTCTGTATGGTTGTCAACAGAACAAAATATTATGAGCTCCAATTTTCTTCCTGGTGTAAATGATCTACCAAATGCAACCAGATTTTGAAAGCTCTGATTGGTCAGCAGAATGCATAGGTAATGAGGATCCTTGTCTGTCAGAAAATAGCCAGTCAGCTAGGTACTTGACAAACCAGTCCAAATCTTGGCGCTTATGTTTGTTGCTGGGCGTTGATCTTTCAACACTGGATATTTGTTCCCAAAAGAAAGAAATATCGGCATCCAGTAGGTGGCGCAATTAACGGGAAGGGTTCTTCTCAGAGCTACAAGCTCTATGCCATCTAAGCATTAAAAACTGGAGAAAAATTAAATATACACTCAATGAATTAGAAATCAAAATCAAACTTTTCCTGAGTTAAATCATTGCACTGGATCTTTAAAGTTTCCTGCCTTCACACATTTCAACACAGTGAAACAGCGTTTTGTACATCAATATATTACAGCAAATCATTACTGCACCAACTCTAATGCTGTACAGCCACAGATTATTCATGCTTTAACTCTGCCTTTACACATTAAAGAACTTATGTTTTAATTAAAAGCATCAAATTAGTGTGCATGTATACATGTATACATTCCATTATGTCAACCTTGGTCAAACACAAATAATAAAACAATAACACCAAAACCCACTTTAACATGACGGTATATGGCAGTTAAGATGTAATTTTGTCTGGATGGGAATAAACTTATTAGGTTTGAACACAGGAAAAAACATGACTCCATATTCACAGAGTGAATAAGGTGTTTCAAGTTTAGCTCTGAAAATGGATGGAAGATATTTTCTTTAGTATTCCACTGACAGCTTCTAGTGCTGCAAGCAACTGTAAGTAACAGAAAGCTGTGGTAGCGTTAAGTGCATTGGGCATCACTCTTTGGGCACCTTGAAGCCATCCTTTTCTTTCCGGAGACTTCTCATAGCTTCAATAGGCTCTGTTTGTTGCACATGGTCTTGTACTGACTTCTCCCTTAAGTAAACATAAAAACAATATACAATTCAGACAGCAAATCACTTGGAATAAGTTATAAAAAAGAATATTCACAGTAACATACGCAACATTAAACATTTGCGACAGTGTTTTTGGATGAGAGCATTCTTTCATCCAGTTGTACATACTTTACTCTCATGAAAGGGTTAAATGTGAATTCATCCGCCAGCGTGGAGGGGATGGTCGGCTCTCCATTGCTGTATTTCTCCTAAAGCAATACAGAAAAAAATATAAGTGAGTGATACTCATTTGATAAAGAAATGATCAATGCATGTGGCATGTAGGTCATATACCTTAGCCCAGGCGAGCTTCTTCAGAATAACTTCATTGTCTGGCTCCACATGACGTGCGAATTTCAGATTGCTGACAGTGTACTCATGACCACAGTAAACTCGCTAAAACACAAACATACCATTGTTACTCAGTTCAGACATGCCTCATCAAAGTATAACACTTAAAAGCTTAAATCTGGAAATTGCTATACCTACTATATTACTGTTTTATATTGTTGAAGAGTTTAAGTTGTAGATAAGCTTTTGGAACTTTGTAACCCTATTATAACTCAACACCAGTCCACTTTAGTGTAAAGTTTACAACGTGATCTAGAGGGGAAAAAATCCAACTTACAACTTTAATTAAAAAAAAATGTGTATTTAGTTGTCACCTGCAGTTAGTTATTGTTTAAAACCTTCTGTCAGTTATTCTAAGAATGAGTATTGTCCTCAGTCTCAACAGTACTGGTTACACTGGTGTTACAGATTAAATGATTAACACATTATATCAATATATTTACTGTTTCAGGAGGAAGCCGTCCCAGAATTTCTATTAAGGCTTTGTACATCTGCTCTGCAGTTCCCTCAAAGAATTTACCACAGCCAGCCACAAACAGCGTGTCCCCTGCGTTTAAAAAATAAATAAATAAATAAAATGAAAAATAAAAATTGTCCGAAGGGGACTGAATGTCACCCATGACAATCTGCTGATGAGTAAAGGGAAGTTACAATAACAGTAATTGCTGTTTAAATTAAAGTCAGAGACTACATTTTCTCCACCATTAACTAAAAACATAATTTAGATGTAGATACCTGTGAAAACAGCAGGTGGTTCAGTGCTGTTTTCTTTTGTCACATAGTAGCAGATGTGACCAGTGGTGTGGCATGGAGTAAACAGGCATTTAACATTGAGAGAGCCAATCTAGGAGAGAAAAAACAGTGAGTGAACATCAGGCTTATAGCAACCGCCACTGATGTTGAATTATGTAAAGGAACAGAGACACTGAAAATGTGTAACGTTGTTTATATCTGTATAGTAGTTGGTGTGGTTTGATGGTCTTACTTTGAAAGTGCTGGAGTGAGAAACTTTCTTTGTGAGGGCATCAACTCTGTCATCTCCTCCGAAGACCTTCAGGCCAGGCATGAGTCTGATCATCTTCTCGTTTCCACCAGCATGATCCCTGCAGACAGAATGGTTGGTGAACTGACATATCTTTACGGTTTCTTCCTCATGATCAGGTACTTTAGTCAACAGTGAGATAGCATGGAGCAGATTAATAGGAATGTACTGGTTTATGGCTGGTTGGCTTTGGTGTTTGAATGCTTCCTGACACAGTACTTTCTAGTAGCTTTGGGTTTTTGTTAGCAGCATGTTTGCCGGTGTACTGATGCCTTGGCATGTTGGTTTGTTAGCTGTTAATAGCATGCTAGCTGATATATTGTTTGTTAGTGGCATGGCTGCCCTGGCTGATCAGCTGGGGTCCATATCAACATGTATTTTATAAGTCAGACCATGGTTATACATCATGTCAGTGTGGATATATCTACTGGAGTGAATGGCGTCTAAGTTTTCTCAGCTCTTGGTGCAATTGTTTGCTGACAGAATTTAGTGTCCTGACACGGGCCATTTAAAGTTAGGAAGATCTGCCCTCCCTTTAAGCTATAATAGCTGGCACAATGTAGTGTCTTAACTAAAATGACCGAATGAATCAATCAGTGTTGAGAAACAGGGATAAAACTTAATGCAGATTGGTACAGGATAGCGTAAGCTACTTAAGCTGTGTTATGTTTAAAAAAACAGATGTTGAAGTGTTGGGGGTCTAATTCAACAAAACAGCTATGATGGAGAGGTGCACTCTTGATAACCCAAGGAAAACACCTGCATTCACACACTCAACCCTGTAACATTTAGATTAAGTGGCTGGTGAATAGTGCTGCCTGTCTGTCCTGTACATTTATGATGACACAGCCTGATGTCCTCTATAGTCACCACTTGTGGGTTCATAGATCATTCTTTTGAATGGGACATCTGTATGAATGCTCACCTTGGATTACGGCACAAAGGATTACAACATGAAATCCTGTATATTGGTAAAAAAACAAATAAAAAGGGGGATGAGCTAACATTTGGCCTACCAATGATGATGAGTGGTCAGGACTGTCGTGAGTCTTACACCATGCTTTCTGACGGCCTCTATAACCTGTTAAGAGCAAAACTGCCTGTTCACAAAAGGGTCTAACTGAAGCATAGATACCACATAGTATCACGATATAAAAAAAAAAATCATGACAGTTCTACACACCTTTACTGGCTCAACGGGGTCAACAACAGCTGCTTCTTTTGAGTCCACATCAATCAGAAGGTACATGTAATTGTCACTGAGTGCTGGGAGAAGCTCTATCTTCATGTTTGCTTGTTCCACCAGAGAGGATTTCCTTATTGGGCTGTGAAGAAGAGAGGCTGCTTGGGCTTGGACTTTCACGGGCGCTGCATGGAAGAATAAAACTCATTATTTGTAAATAACAGGTGCCATTAGCAGAAACCTCATTGAAAGCCTAATTAATGACACCAACATATGGTAAAAGTCACCATTTGCGATCATGTTACTTTTGGATAAATATATTATGATTTTTTGCAGGGCTTTAAAATGTGTTATTTGATTTCAGCTAACAAGCTACCAGCACTGATTTTTACAACATGAAACGCACAGCAAACTATGAATAAATAAGATGACGCAAGAGCCTATAGCTGTTCGCCCAGCCGGTTGCGTTCAATGAACAGCAGACATCCAAGTGCGACAAAAAAAGGGCAAAGCTAATTCTGTTAGCAAGCTTGAGCTAGTTATAACACATACAAGGAATATCTTGCAAGGAAAGCTTGCGTCTTAAGTAACAGACTAAATGCGTGCAAAAAATGGAGGCATTGTAACGACGTACCACACTTGTAAGCTGTTGCTGCTCCAATTACACCTAGAGTGCAGGCACTCCCTATTAGAGACTTCAGTAACATAACAACACTGCGCTTATTACATTCGCATAAACCAGAAAAGTTGAGTTATGCGTTCAGTTCCGCCTCCTTATCAACTTTAACCTTCTGGTCTCCACCAATCAGGTGTGGGGGAGTAGAACGTATAAACTAGGTGGTTAAAGCGAACCGTAAAATGTTTTAATCTTTAACTTGGGCAATTCACGTCTGTTTTGGGTATGATTATAGTACACACAACGTTCGTCGCTACTTAGTGTGCACTCTATGATTCCACCTGCAGGGTGTCAACATAAACTACAGGTTAAATTGCCAATATTGTCCGCAGATTAGGGTTTGTGTGCATATTGTTTTGTCCCTCTTGGCGTGCCGTAGCGTGGCGACGTAGCGTTCGGGAAGTGAGCTGTGTTCAAAGGTTGTTTAACTTATATCAGGGTTAGACTGCCTTAAAGCGGCTGAAACCTCTACGATGTCCGCGCGAAACGTGTCTCGCTTTTGGGAGTGGGGGCGGAAGATCATCTGCGTCGGACGAAACTACGCAGACCACGCAAAAGAGCTGAAGAATGCGGTTCCTTCAGAGCCTGTCTTGTTCTTGAAGCCCCCTTCTGCTTATGTGCGAGAGGGCTCTCCCATTCTGGTGCCCTTGTACAGCAGTAACCTGCACCATGAGGTGGAGCTGGGGGTGGTTATTGGGAAAGGGGGCACGGCCATCCCCCAGGCGGCTGCCATGGACCACGTCGCGGGGTACGCTCTGTGCCTGGATATGACAGCTCGGGATGTCCAGGACGAGTGCAAGTCCAAGGGTCTGCCGTGGACCCTGGCCAAAGCTTTCAACACCTCCTGCCCCGTCAGCGAGTTCATTCCCAAAGAGCGCATCCCCGACCCGGGAAACGTCAAGCTGTGGCTGAAGGTGAACGACCAATTGCGGCAGAACGGCTGCACCTCCCAGATGATTTTCTCCATCCCTTATCTCATCAGCTACATCAGCGAGATCATCACCCTGGAGGAGGGGGACCTCATCCTCACCGGGACCCCGAAAGGTGTCTCAGCTGTACAGGAGTACGATCAACTTGAGGCTGGGATAGAGGACATTATCACCATGACTTTCAAAGTAGACAAACAAGACTAGTGATAAGAAAGATGTGTTAGACACTTACAAGACCCATATAATGAGAAAAAAGGAAGTTACCAGAGTGTTAATGGGATGTTTCATCACAGTAAAGGAAAAATGTGCAGTACAGAGGGGAAAAACAGGGTGCAATAACACAAAGTACATGTGCAGGAGAGGCCAGAGGAAAGTTCACCTCCTCTCCTCGCTGTCTGTGTGAGTGTGTCTGGATCAGCAGATGGCAGTGCTGCTGCACAGACTCACAACAGAGAGACAACACCAACATGTTTCCTCTTTTGCCCTGAGGATTATAATACTTTTGTGAATACAGGAACATAATCACTGTGTGATTACATGAGATGAGTCAATAAATTAAATAAATACAGTACTAATCTGTTTACTGTAACAAGGGAATTGAAAGTTGATCACCATGTACCTTTTTCAAGATCACATTTTAGCCAGAAGCAATAGATTAATGTTTGAATGTATACTTAAAGCTACAAGGAGCAGCATTTATAGCATTATACACAATGTAAATACAAGGAGAATGATGATGATATTTTTGTACCTTGCGTGCTCTTCATCAAAGCTGATTCAACCCAAAGGACATTACTTACAGTCACATCAAACACCGCATGCTGAATTTATGTTGGCACACGCTTCAGAGGCATAAACAGCCCAATGAAATAGGGTTCGTAAAATCCCAGATGAGTTAATGTTGACAAATTGGTTATGTTAGCGAAGGGACTCAGAGGACAGGGAAGGTTTGGCGCTGGCTAACATGTGCTTCCCTTAAATCTGAAACTCATTATGGTACTTGTGGCTTAGTGGAAATGGGTTTCTTTTAGAAGATTTGATCTGGTCGTACTCATGCACCATGTTTTCCATGTGTATGAACAGAGTTTTTGATTGGTTATTGTAATTGATCAATGAGCCCTTTTGTCCCCCTAGGACTTTTTCTGGTTTCATTTCACATTTTACTCTGTTACAGCTTTTGCTTTCTTTTAATTTTTTTTTTATCGAAATTGATTTCTAGGCGGTGACACTTTGAACATGCAGTTGTTTCGCTTCAACTCATACATTTAGCAGTGCAATCCAATCCAACAGGAATCTGAAAAACTTTTAAATTTACACATTCCCTGTCAGTAAGATTCAATAAAGTAATATAATTTATAATATCTCCTTCATCTAGTGTGACTTTGGCTGGGCTTGTGTGGCACATAAAGGCGGTCTACCTGCATGGTAACCACATTCTTCCAGGGGTGTTTAACATCTGTTCCAGGTTCAATTACACTTCTCCCACAGGCCTCTCTGTTTTCAGGATCAATCGAAGCGTCCCTCAGCCTGTCCCAGGCCAGTCTGCTGCAACCCGAGTCTCTGTGTACATCATCTTCCCACACCTCCAGGGCATCTTATCACCAAACCTCATGAGACCAACCACTAGCCCTCAGGGGACACCAGGGTCATCTGTGTCCATCACCAGAACAGTTATGACAGATTCAGATGGATTTGGGATTTGGGAAATGTAGGTGGAGCTTTTTTTTCCCCACCATTTTAGGTTTAGAGCAGTATGGCATGTGCTCACAGGTGTCGTCTTTTATGAGCTATGAATCATACTATTCATCGTCCCCTCGTGACGGAGGGTATTACACCCTCTCGGGCCTTAACAATGGCTTCAAAGCTCGAGCGCAGTTCTGGTTTAGCATTCACCGTATGAAGTGGTATGTTGTCATCGATGAGAAGCCTGAGAAGGTACGACGCTTTCAAAGGGTAGTGGATTACCTGGAGACGGCAGTCCTTGAACCCAACACACAAATCCGCACCAACAATCATGCTATTCATGACACAAAGAAGTCAAGCCAGGTAGTATTTGAGCCAAACAGTAGCACTTTGAGGGAATCCTCCTGTAAAAAAAAGTGAATTTGTATGCCAACTAACCAAAAACAATGTAAAAGTAAATCCACGATACTTATATATCTACTTTTTTGCATTTTTCCTATAGGTGCACAGCATAAGCCTCTACAAGTTGGCATGACTCAGAAAATGGTTTTGTTTACATTTGTCAGATGATATTTCCCTCCATTCCCTTGTGTGTGACAGCAGAGGTTTTCATAGACTAAAGGTGACAGGTTCGCTGTTATGACAAGAGCAGGGAAAGAGGAGACAGGCAGGCGGTTGGGTGTGAGGTTCATTTTACACCTAGGTTGTGTATGTGACATGTTACTACAGTCTAACAATGTCTATTCATAGCCATCAGCAGATGTTCATCAATAGGGTGTAGAGGTGCTTTACCTTGTTGGAGGTTATTGGGTCAAATATCCCAGGTTTACACAGAAAGCAGCACTTCATGTCTACATTAAGCTCATATGGATAATGAAGGGAGGATAATTGTATTTGTAGCCTTTGTATCTATATTTCTCACTTTCCTACATTCTAGTCTATCAGCCCACATATGAGGAAATATATGTCAGTTTTGATATTTTTTGATAGCTAACATACATGCAATCATAAATTAAATTCACATCACTTAAACTATAGATGACATTACTACAGTACCTTACAGCACAAGACTCATTTAAATTATAAAATAAAAATAAAATAAAAATGCACTATCTTTAGACAACTCAAAGTCATGAGAAAACTTGAAATCGACTTGCATATAACTCTTTTTCTGGAGGATTAACATGCCAGCGCTCAACATACATTTTTATTGAAATCGTGCAAGAAGGTCCAACATGTGAAAGTGTTTTAAAACTGTTCCTTGTCTGTGTTTAGAAAATGACCCTTCGTGATGCTCTGCGTTGCGTGCTGTACTATATGTCACCAGACGGTGCTGTGGTGTGGCCATTCTTAGCAAAAAAAAACCACCAACACACATAACCAGTGGAACCACTGAGTCAGAGAGGATGCATATAGCATATCGTATCATGAAGACACGCACTCACATCGCTGGGAAACTTATTGTATTTCATTTTGCAGAAGGAAGCTGAGCTACTGTGTGCAAAGTGTGTGTATGTGAGTACGGGCTTGCATGTGAATCCCAGTTACAGTTAATGTGTCTTGTCTTTTTCCCATGTGTCCCAAATTGCTGAACATCTTTGACAGGGTGATTTCCTACACATGTAACTAATTATTTTCCAGTTAAATCAATCCATCATGAAGAATTAATAAGTGGGAGGTTGGGGTTTAATCAAACCGTGGAACAAATCAAGAACAAATTTGTGCTTTTATATAGGCATGGCAAAGCCACAGAATAGTGATGGGGTCCTTGGCAAATGAAATGGGAGCGTGCATGAAAACCAGGTGCATGCTTCTTTAATTCAGAGACTGTCTGGAAACATGTACTGTATCTACACTTTATTGAAAGATAAGCTGCATAGTGCAAGTGATGTTTTTTCGATAGAGTCGTGTGAATTTCTATAATACGCTTCAAAGTGAACGCTCTTTGAACTGGGATGGGAGGTGTCCAGAACAGCTGTAAATTAGTTAAGAATGTGGTTTTATTTTTAAACATGAAGGTTCTCCATCCAGTTGGCAATGGCGGCTGAGTCAGTACCTCATCAACCAAGAGTGCGGGCTGTTCTATAAACTTTCATTGTTCAAGTTTTCCAATCAAGGCCCAATAAGCAGATCGTAACTGGTATTTTGTAGACTTATGGTATAATAGTGTGAGGCATGTGCCGAGAAGCATCCAGAAAAACAGCGTTATAAAATCCTATTGTAAAACGTCTAAATCCATATCCCTAAAAAGTTCCCCATACTGAGTGGAGTTACCATGACCATTTGAAAATCACTCTAACCCAAATTACTCTCTCATCAATTAAAGCTGGAGTCACCATTTAACAAGATGCTGTGGGCCCTAAACCGCAGAGAAGAGAGAAAATCCCCCAGCATTTTCTTCCCTAAATCGAAGGAGACTGTGGTATGGGTGGAAAATGTGTGGAGTCCTCAGTATGAACTGTCTTCATTTGTGGCTCCTCAAAGGGAAACCACTTTTACGCTCTAATCCTACTTTTTATCTGCTGTGTAGAAATCAGCCCCTTTCCCTCAACGCAGCTTTCAGAGAGGCTCATCCACTCACAGGAGTGTTTCTGATTAGTCTGCCATGTGCCCAGTCTCCCCAAATAAGAGTCACCACACAAAATATACAGCCCTCATCACACCAAATCTCCAATAGCTACAGCGGCCTGTAACTCAAGCCACACTGGGCGATTTTCATTCAAGCAAACAAATCCACAATGGTAGGAATTGATGGCATGCATTAAATTGTGGCCTCAAACCCTTGGAAGCTGCATGCCAACCAAAGCTAAACAAATTGCTGTCCCCATGAGAATCGAAGATGTGGAGTTTTATGAACCTGTAATTTCACTTTGCATGAGTTTTCTAGCTGTTTTGAGGAATTGCAGTCCAGCTCATCCTGCATTTCAAGCAGCGAGAAAGCCGATGTCTTCCAGTCTTCCAGATGTGGTGTATGCATAGATTTCAGTCAAAGAATCTAAACTGTCCCCTGAGGGCTTGGGCTCAACGGGAAAAACACAAATAGAAGTACAATTAACTAACCCTTTAGCACATGTAACTCCATTTCTGACTTCATGAACGGTCCAAGATGCAACAGCTGAAACTGGAGAGCAGTTGCATGAAAATGGGAGGTCAGAGTGCAGCTTTGATTACAGAAGAGAGTCCCTGGAGCTGATATATAATAAGGATTCGGTGTTTTGCTCAAACACTTTCCAGCATGAGATCAATTGCAAATCACGGTGGAGGCTTGAACTTGAGTTCTCTGGTTAAAGGGCATTCCCCCTATTCATTTTACTACCCCAGTGCCCGTAAATAATAATGTGATACTTTTGATTACCATGGTGAAACAGTCTTTTTGTTTTTCTCCTTTTTAAGGAGATTGGAGTGAAGGGTCAGCCACAGAACAGCGCCTTGCTCAAGGGCCCTTCAGCTAGAAGGATGCAGAGGGACTTGAACCCGAGTACTCCAGTACGGTCTTTTTACTCACTATTTTTTCAGCACAGAAAAGAAAAAAAAGGCTAGATTTTCATCAGCAATTTCCAGCAGTTGCAAATACTGAAAACAAGAGTTATAGGAAAAAATATTAAATGCTGGTGGTGTCTACAGACTCCTAAAGCAGCCATTATTGGAGGTTGGCTGTTCATGAGTTCATATGGGAAAGTGTGTGCAAACACAGACCAGAAGCAATAATGTAAGGCTTGTTTGCCGAGAGCATAGAGCTGGATGATGTTGCATTTTATTGTATGCGCAGTAGCTCTTTTTTTGTTGTTGTGAAGTCTGAATGCCAACATATATCTTGAGTTCCAATGCTGCGGAGAATGTTTTATCGATCATTCCTCCATTTCTTCTTGACTTTCTACTCATTCATGATGATTATATCTATTCCACCCGATGCCAGTGTTTAGTAACTACTGCAGACTTGGCCAAATATCCTGCTGATTTAATGAAACCTACTATTGGGCTCGTACTGTGAACACTGGTGCTAATGTCTCTCCCAGATGGCAGAATGGGAAATCAGTTATCTTTAATGCCTACTGCTGGACTGGCACAGGGAAAAGCAGCTATCAGTAAGAATGCTAAATAGAGAGTAATAAAAGTTGGCACAGATGAAGTAAGCCAAGGACAGTTAAATTTTAGCGAGGCCCACTAATACACTGTGGCCAGACATATAAAACAGATTGGGAATGTGACAGCAAAGCTGGCTGAAGGTACAAGAGGCAAGATTGATGGAAGAGAGACAGCCAAGGAAACGGGTGTGTGTATACAAATTTGCATGCATGCACACGCGGGCATTCACAAACACACACACACACAAGCCCAGCCATCATAATATTTTTCTCATCATTCATAAACTGCTCATGTTTCTACAAACAAAATTTAATCTCAATTGATTTGATTGAATATTTTTGGTTTTTCCATTGGCTGCAAGTCCTTGTCAGATGTATTACTGTTCATTGTGTAAAAAAAAAATAAAAAATACACATCTGCAGCTCAGCGTATATTTCAGTGCTTGAGCGGGTTCCTTTTTTTGGTTGTTCCACCAGAGCAGATGTTTCCTTTTTTTTCCCCTTCCACACGGGATAGTGCACGATGAAAGAGAGGAGTGCTGCTAATTCTGCGCCCAGAGAGGAAGGAGGGGGCTCTCTAAGTTAGCTGACATATTTCATAATTAAAGGCCACAGCACACACAGCCCTCAGACTGTACATGTGGTCTTTCTATGTGGAAGTGGTGAGAGGAAAAGGAGTGTGAGAGACTGTGGAAGAAACAGAGAGAAAATAAAGTGTGAGAATGAAGACGGGAGAGGGGAAGAGAGAGAGAGAGAGAGAGAAAGTCCGTGGTTGCAGCAGCGTTAACGGGGTTATCTTGTTGCGCTCTGTCTGATCCTTACTGTAGCGAGGGGATTAGACTAGGTGTAGGTTGCTTCTAAATTTATTACATTTGTCGGATTAGGATTCACTTTTGAGGGTCGAAAAATAAACAAGCCTTCTTGGTAGTCTTCCTGTGAAGAGCTGCGGCATGAGCCATGATTTTACAGTACAGAATGAAACATGATGAAACATGGTACTCCAGATTAATGTCATGTCAGATAAAACTTTACTTGGTACATCACAACACAGAAAGTCAGAGTCAGAATCAAGCTTTTTATACATATTACTATGCTTTATATACTCCAAAATGGTTCAAAATAATCACAGATCAAATAACCATTTCTTGTACATAATTGATAACTGTTACCTTCAGTAATGACATTGAGTCATACCCAGTTGATATTGTCCAATTGGCAATCACAATAGTGATGAACATCTGAAGAGAAAAATATGTACATATATGTCACTGGAATGTACTGGAATGTATATATATGTTTTCACGTAACTGTTAGTTTAATTCTCATTTGAAGATGAGGTATCACTGGTATATCAACTGTCAAATACAGGGGAATAGCCTGCAACGTCAAAATAAGACATGTGGGGTTATATCAGTTTTATACAAAGCTTTGCTAGCTCTTGGGTTCAAATAAAACATGACATGACACATCGCCGTCTTGCCCTTATAATGAAAATATAAATGCAGTCAAAATAATACTGCTCATGAGAAAAAAAAGAAATAGTGGTTTATCATGGAGTGTGACATTGTTACCAACGTCATGTCAATAACCCAGTAAACGACCTCTTGTCAGTTTCATGTCTCAATGTTGCTTTGTCATGTAATAAATACATTTTTCAATTAAAAAAAATCTGTGCATCTGTTGTATTTTAAATCAACAGAAACTATAAATATCAGCTTATTTTGTAAACAAACAATAAAATGTTTTAACATGAAGCAAATCAAAATCCTCATCCAAAGTGTTAGGCTTGTTTATTCTCTTTCCCTTTGGTACCTTATTTGTTTCTAATTCTCATCTGATATATGAACATCAACATACAAGCAAGAGAACAGTTTCATTTAACTCAGCCATGTTAATGACCGACTCTCATACTTCCTGTTTTGTGTATCGCAGCATCGTGTCCATGTTGGTTACTATGCTGCAATGAGCCAATGACAGTTCCCTTATGCTGTGTGTCCTGTTGATTCTTGGTCCAAAATTAAGAGCTTCAGTTTGTAGACTCCATGTTCCTGTTCCCCCTCCCTGAGAATGGTAGCCCTAAACCGACGGCCTCTCCAGAAACAGGACTAGCCTTTGCATCCGGACTATGACAGGAACCTGCCCTCCATTAGTCCCAGCCAAAGTGCTGTCCGCTCATCTGGTAGAATCGGTGGTTGAAGGGCCTGTAGAAGTCCCTGAGTCTCTGCAGGACCTCGGAGGGGATCTGGGGATGAGGTCTGCCCTTAGACTTCCCGAGACAGCGAGGCCTGCTGCTCCCCTCAGGTTTCTTCAGGCAGGGGAAACCTTTGGTCTGATTGAAGTAGAAGTGCTTGTCCGACACCACCCTCTTCAGACCCAAGAAGTCCTGGACCCGGCCCATCTCCCCAGCCGGGTCAGACACCAGCCGTTCACCACTAACAAACAGGAAATGAGATAAGGGAAAGTGCTGAAGCCAGTTCTCCAGATGTTTGGCGTAGAGGCCGATGCGCACAGCGCTCCACGTGGTGTCAATCAGACCAGTGGAGGCGTTCTTCAAGGCCAGGCTCTGGAAGGATGGAAGGCCCGGGTTCTTGGTCAGTGTCTGGGTGTAGTCGGATACAGCCCGTGTCACAGGGTCCCGGACCACCACAATGAGCTTGGTGTGGCAGTTCATGGTGCAGACACGGCTGGGAGCCTCCTTTGTGACAAAGTAGCTGGGGGTCTTCTCCATGGTGATCTGGCCTTCCAGAGTCCGAGGCATCAAGTTCCTGAGAGAAAAGAAGAAGAAGAACTGGTCATCATCAAAATACTCACAACTCATAGCCATAATGGTGGCGACAGTTACACAAGTTGATTCTTCCAGTGAAACATGTGAAACAGAGAAACATGTCTTGCCCTACAAATAATCCTTGAGCCAATCAATAATAAGACACATCATTACTCCAAGTTTCTTCAAAATCACGCTGGTGGTGTACCAATCATGGCCTTTTTTTTCTGAGGAAAACAATGCCAAAAAATGAATTATCCATCAGAGTTTTGTCAAAATCAGACCAAGGTGTCTGAGATATCACCTCAGATATCAAGTTCAACAGTTATAGTCCAATCAATCGTCCCCCTTCCGAATTTGAAGACGTGGGGGATAAATACATCATGCTAATCTCTGACTTTGGTGAACAGCATCAAAAGAGAACGTAAACACATTTGAGTATGTATACCATATGTTAAAGCAACCCACCCCACACTGCAAAAAATCTCCATCTCAACAAGTCATTTTGTCTCATATGCAGTCTTAAAAATCGTGTTGTTCTTATAACAAGTCAAAAAAATCTGCCAGTGGGATGAGATAATCCCATTTGTTTCCAATGCAGTTTCACTTGCTTCAGGATCTTTTCCAGGAACAAGTATAAATATGTTGAAATAAGGCAGTATAAAGCAGATCAGCTCACTAGGATCAAGAAAATGACATTTAATTCAAGAAAATTCTGGAGACAAGTTGATTAGCACTGGAAACAAGTGGGATTATCTCATCCCACTGGCAGATTTTTCTTCACTTGTTTGAAGAAAAACAAGATTTTAACACTGAATGTGAGACAAAATGACTCGAAAAGATGCAGATTTTTTTGCAGTGCAAAACTGTGTAATTACAGTTCCATATACTACAGCATGTTTACGCACCAGGGCACCAGACAGCCCATCCCAGCTTCACTGTAAGCCATGCAGAAAGGAAGGCCATCTTCAGTATGGGCCTGATGAGTCAAAGCCACAAAGCCACAAGAACCACTTTACAGCAATTTCCTCAAGACTTCCACCCACCCTTTTTCCTGCAAGAGCAAGAGCAAAGTGCCCCCCCACGTACACACATGGCTTCCTAAAAGGACCAAACCATATCCGACCAAACAGACCAAAGCCTATAGGAAGCACACCAGAAATGGTATGCTGCTGAACAAACATATGGAGGCAATGGAGAGATGATGTGTAGCAAACAGTCTGGTGAATTATGTGTAATTATCTAGTAGGCATTAATTTTGCATCAGGACTAATTTACCACTAATCTATAATTTAATAATAGGTAAATTATTTCTAATCTACTGATTTATCTACATGTAATGCCTAATTATAGGCATTCTTCATCTCTTTATCTATGTAATTTCTTCTGTACATGACATACTGTGTATCTTCCTGTGCACCTGCTCTCCCGTCATCTCAGAAGAAGCTCTGACACAATGATCCAACAGTATCTCTCTGCAGATTAATGTAGCTGTCCTGCCCACTGTTCAGCCTGCTTTTATTCTCACACAATCTGGCAACAAGTCCGGCTTTGTGGGAACCGTGGGCAACATGTGGTATTTGCCAGTCCAGCGCCTGCTCATATACATCGACGTTTGACATCCAACGACCGTGTCAAGGCAGTGTTGTGGTGAATATGGATTTCAGAAACAAATTGTTTTACTTGACAAATGGATGATGAGTAATGCTCAAAACAGCAAATTAATTCTCTGCGGTCCATTCAGCCACCACATCTTATAGCATGTTACTGGAAAAATAAAGCTTTACTGTGGCTTCCTATAAAATAAACAAGTTGAGGAGCCTGCATGCTTTATTTGTTTCTGATTGCAAGTCGCAATTAAGTCCAAATGTCACTGACAGCAGTCCCATCAAAAGTTTAGATGATTGATGAACAATGCCATTTATGTTGTGGCCTTTAAAAAAAAAATTCACATAACCCAGGCGAATGCTTTTTCCCATGATGACTGTCCAAAGAGCTGTCCAGTGGAAATTTATTTTACTTTTTAATTTTTCTAGTGAGATTGTCTGCAGTCATGTTATTGACTTTGCAATTGTTTCAAGACATCTTTCAAATAAAATAACAGTTTATTAGTCCTTTTGTTTCCTTGTGCAATTTACTCGACGCGGCCCAAAAACAACAGCAGGGGAGCAGATGAAGCTGCTATGAAATGGAAATGGATGAAATCGATGAAAGGTAAAAAATGCCAAGAGGGTGGAATTTATTTTAAATCATAGATGAGCTGTCACATCACAAGTGAAGTGCTTCACTTTCTGACTTAATTCATATACCCTTTTTTAATTTTGAAAAAACAGATTTTTGACTTGGGATAGAGGTTATAGTCTGTGCTCTTTATTTCTAACAAGTCATTTCAGCAAATTAGTTCATCCTGTGTGCTGTGTTTACTGAGCATTGAAAAAAAACACCAAAAAGGAAAAGATCAATGAACTTCAAGGCTAAAAATGTTAGAAGGAGCACCTTGAGTTCAGTATGCTAACATCCCTCAGTCCTGCATGTTCCAGCTGCATTCAGTAAAGCCTCAGTGTGTGACCAAAAGAGCAGTGATGAAACTGACCCTCTAATAGCCTTAAGGTAAGCACTGGTTGACTGTGGTTCAAAGCAGCGGGCCTCTACAGTCAAAGTACAGGTGGAATAAGTGCAGTCTTACGCTGTAGTCAAATGCTGCACTGTACTTAAGTAATTAGAGGTAGTGCTTAGTGTGCAGCAACTATGAGGAAACAGTCTGTAATCACGAAAAAGTGCTTGTGCTCACATGGAGAATCAACTATTAGTCTGAAGAAAAAGTCAAGGCAGGACAAAAATCTCGCCGTTGTTCCAGAGTACGTTTCAAATTTCTCCCTTTACTTAGAGTTAAGCCATTTCAAATGCACCCCATTAAATGATCCCCATAATAAAGGACCATTAATTGATTCTTATCCAACTACAAGAGCTGCAAATGGCCCATCCCTGTCTGTCTGTCCTCTGTTTTTCTCCATCTAATCAATAGGTCTGTCTCTATACGTCGTCGGATATGGTCACAGTGTGTGTATATCTGTTTGTGTGTCTGTGCACGTGTGTGTGTGTGTGTGTGTGTGTGTGTGTGTACATGTGCATGCATGAGAGCATGAAGGTGTCAGTGTTGACTGGTGAGAAACCGAGGCAGCCTTCTCCCCTCTTCTTCCCTCTGCATTCTCCTCCACAGCCTTGGATTTGTCCTTCACTCTATAAAGTGGTGTTTGTCACTTCGGTAATTGACCATAAGTTGTCTTTCCATACTCATGAATAATTAATAGAATGCGGCTTTTACGCGCTCTCTTTGGATCCCTATCCCCCGTCACAATCTGTCTCATCATTAAAGAATCAATAGTAGCCATTTTCTATCATCAATCTGTATGTCTGTGCGGTGTCAGGCAAAATTAAATATGGACACAGAAAAAGTTAATGAAATGTTTGGAGGATTTGCATGTGTACATAGATTTATTGTTAATATATACCTACCAAGAATTTATTACCAAATGTGAAAGCTGCCCTTCATAACTGTAATGAAACAAACACAGTCCAGTCTACTCTTCTGGCTCAAAAGTGCAGCGAGAGTTAAGATGTTTTCTATTTAGCCAACTACTGGAAAGCCTTGCTGACTAGTCACATTAGTCTGCAGCTCCCTGCTGTTAAAAGGATGAGGCGCTTTTCCTCCCTGATGTGATACAGCGCTGATTATACAACTGATACTGTATACACTAGGCAGTCCGGATCAGAAGATTAAATACTAACCCCGGCAACACGGATGTGGCCAAGACATTTCCTGGCCCCAAGATTGAAGGTTCCCCTGCTGAAGTGCTGCAACTACATCCCCTGTGGCGCGCTGACAAAATATGTCAACCTCTGGAGCTGGAGTGTGGAATTTAAAAAAAAAAAAAAACTCATTTTCCAAATCCAAACATCACATGTCATTTTCTCAAGACAGATACACATTCAATGGGTTGTTGTTGTATTTATTTACTGGACCATCTACGCTCAACGCTGAAAGAGACACCGAGCGCTTTGGCAGTCGCCTCTACGCCCAAGCGCTTTCTTTTACCAAGACCCAATTAAAGAGGCGGTGGAAAATGAAGCCCATAAAAAATGAGACAGAGAGGGAGAGAAAGAGGGAGAGAGAGAACAAAACAACCAGCTGAGGGAAAACATTTTCCAGCGGTGCTGTGCACAGAGGGTGTCAGAAGGAGCCCGAGGGCGGCGGACGACGGCCTGTCAGGCTTACTGGTTGAGTGTGGGAACCTCAACAGCCGTGCACTGCTTTACACCTCCACGCCTGTGTGAAACATATGCTGTGTTATTCTCCTTGAACAAAAGGGGGGAAAAAATCCTATAGCATCTCTGGCGGATGCCACACAGCAGCAGAGACATCCGTCTTGCATCTGTTGGTGTGTGAAATGGACTGTCACTCTTCTAATCAATGAGCAGAAGACGGACAGGTAGAAGTATAACCTTCGCCCAGACACTCTGCCGTGCTGTCAGGGGCGCAGTACGATGACAAAGCACGCAAGTTAACCACCGTGTCACCATGAGAGTGCATGAACACCGACCGATCCTACAGACAAGAGAGGATTCGTCACTCATATTGTCTGTGGTATAATGGAGAGAGCCTCTGCCGCCATGCTGTCTCAGGATTCTGTCTAAATGGGACACCTGAGCAGGTGAGGGGGGCCCTGGAAGTGTCACGGACGTCAAAAATGGGAAGAAAAACTAATTAAGGTGCATACTAAGGCCTGAGGATGGGCTGGAGATAAACAACATTCCACAACAGACAGAGAAGGGAAGCGGGAAACCTGAGACCACTGTATATGAAGATACAGACACAGTGCATAGATAACTATAGTATGATTCAAAGTGCATACACACAAACATTTGATGCAGTGTATGCTGGATCCAAGCGTCAGCCCGAAGGTGAATTTCCAGCGCCGTTTGGCCTTTGTTGGCCAAATCCATCATGTTCACGCCTCCAGAAATAGAGAGGAAGTAGATTGTTTACTTCCTTCTGGGGAACCACATGACTGCAGGGTTTATACAAAGTCCTGACAGTTAGGAAAATGCTTGATTTTAACCGTTGCCTTTTTCAAGGTTAGGAATATGCTTGAATTCAGATATATTCCTTGAAAAATGCTGGATTTTCAACAAAATCTGGTGTTTCATCTCCACAATCACTCATGTAAAAAAATCTTTTAATATTTGAAACGATCCCGTACTCTAGGAACTAGGAAGCATTAAATAATCCTGATCAAAACTACAATCAAGGTTAATATGAACAGCTGGTAAAAAATAAACAAATATACATTGATTGCCGTGGGTATAAAGGAATTCTGTAAACTTTATTTTTCGCAATTGCATTTAAAGTAACAATCTAGATTAGACGAGAAAGGCTTTGAGAGTCTGGAAATTTTGGTTTAAGTACCTTGAAAATGCTTGAAAAGGGCTTGAATTTTAGTCCCAGGAAGGGGACTAAATATTGACTGCAGCTATACTGTAAGGAGAGTATTCCAACTTTTCATATGGTGGTATACAGTGTGTGTGTGTGTGTCAGGATGTACATGCTTTTTTTTTTTTGTACATGCTTTTTTTTTTTTTTTACTAATAGATGAAATACAGTACGTCCTGATCAAGGACTAATTAGTGACTAGCATATGAGTGTCCGGTCATAATTAAAAGTCTCAGCAGGATGTGGGGTCAGTGATGCTTTGCTGGGGACTTTTACAATAATGGCTTCAACATTGGACACATGAAAGCAGCAGCAGCAGTTAACAAAGGCTGGTGCTGCTGATAGAGCCGGACCAAACAGACCAGTCACTAAACAGAACATTATGCCGCTGGCTGTCCGGACCGTTTATTAAATTGAAGCGCGGCAGATTTGTTCATCGTTGCATTTATAGATTCCAATTAATTGAAACAATTTAATAGCTGATTATGTGTGATAAACCAATTGGTTTTTGATTTCCCAAGGGCAATGTCGCTGTGTTTCCATTGACTATTCTCTCCTGTTTCCAACCTCATGTTATTCTTTTCTGGAGATGGCAGTGCAACCAAGCGTGACTCCCAAGTATTTGAAACATTTAATTTTGGCCAGTTGAAGCGAAGCCATTATTTCTTCACAACAATGTTTTCCTTGCTAGCAGAATATGGCGCAGAGCTAAAACGACACGAATGAAATCTCCCCATGACTTTACAGGCTCCCCAAAACGGACCGCAATGTACCTCAAATTATTATAATTCCCACCATATGGGGTGTGAGTGTAAGCCGTTTCAAACCTCACGACACCACCCAAACCCAACCCCAGCCTAAACCCACCCAGATCCAACACCATTAAAACACAGCAGAGCTCAACACTGCACAAACCCACTTCCTGGTCTGTTAGACCAATCAGGCCTCGACTTATCACTAATGGCCTCG
>OMKZ01038526.1:3317-19924 GCA_900302535.1 Neoniphon sammara | reverse complement strand
GTGTGTGTGAATCCCTTATGCGTGTTCACAATAGAGGAGCTTCGCCACCAAAGCTCCTTCAGACCCAAACAGATCCATCTGCTGCAGAGCCCCACGCCCGCCTGCGGTTTGGCGTTTGGCCCGGCCTTCCCATTTCCTTACAGTAGGATCAACGGCAGGTGGAAGAGCTTTGAACTTTGCTGCAGGTGTAGCGCCTTTGAACCTTTGCATTGTGCTGCCTGCTGAATGAGTGTTGCTACACTATGTTCACACACGCGCAAGCTGGAAAACTGGCATTTTGAGAGAACACGGCATTGTGCAGAGGAGGCCACATCCTTTTTTTTTTTTTTTTCCTTAGGACACCCTGTGATCTGAAAGGTTTCATTCCTACATCAGTCACGCACACAGCATTTTGAAATGGCTTGGCACTGTGAATACTCTCAGGTCTGAAATAGTCTGCCCCTTGTCTTAACACAGTACCTGCAGTCACTGTATTCATTCCTAAACTTTTAATTCCAAGGTAAAACAAATCCCAATTCTACCCTTAACCCTAAACCCTTAAACTCTTAAAGTGTTAAATGCTTGATGAACTGAGGGCTGCTCAAATGTTCTCACTTTAGAGGAATTTCCCAACTATCTATCCTTGTGAAGACAACAGACAAAGAAATAAAGAAAGAAAGGAAGAAAGAAAGAGAGAAAGAGAGTCCATTTTGTAAGCAAACTGAATTTCTATCAGCGCTTGGTACCAGATCAGCTCCCAAACCCATTCCCAGCCCATTCCTTGTTGACCTTCTCAAATTTTGTCCACTTCCATTATTTTGCCGCCCTCCCTCTGTATTTCTGCCGTCGCTCTGGAGGAATCCCAGCCAGAGGAGAGGCAAGAAAACATGGAGGCGCAGTCGGTTTCCTTTCAAAAGCACACAGTGGGCAGAAATAGCAGCACTAGCCCTGCTTAACGGCGTATTTTGTCTCGGCAGTGTTTGAGCAGGGGAAGGCAGTGGAGACGCGTTGACTGGACTTACTGAGTAAAGTCTGTCTGGCCTGAAAAACAACGGCATTTTCCAAACTGAAGCTAGGTGGCACAGTAGCTTTGCTCACTGGATTCTTCATTTACAGGCCAGTTCACACATTCAGTTCCTCAAGAGGCAGTGATGCAGGGGTGAATATAAGAGAGGGTAAACTATGACCTACAGTGAGTGATCCCCATAAGGCAAACAACCACCAATATTAATGAGATCAATTACAATTGTGTTTTTTTCCCTTTAAGGTGAAGCACACAGGTGAGTAGGACAAAGAATTTTTAATCCTCAAATATGGGCACAAATACAAACACTTTGTATTATGACGTTTGGGTATTTCATTAACATTCAGATTTGCTAAAGTTTCGAGAGTTTAGAGAGTCAGAGAGCATCTTCCTGTTTTATTATGATGAACAACTAAATCGTTACAGTGGGAACGCATTTGTAAAAATGTATTCGTAATGACATATTTACAAAATACGGTTTATAACGGAAATCCCACATTTGTATATGTGCTTTTTTTCCACTTCAACATTTTTTGTGAAATATAAATGACATTTTGAAAAACATGGGCACTATAGCAGCAGGTCAAATTTGGTGCCAAGTTTAAACAAGTCAGCAGTGACCATGACATCTCCCACGATTGGTGCAAATTAGCCTGGATGTAATTTTTTGTTTTTTTGGGGTTTTTTTGGTCTTTGTATGTGTGATGTGCGGGGTCTGAGACACCGCATTGCTGCTCGAAGCTTGGGGACTTTTTGGCCTATTGCTGGGTATCAATGTAACAACGCATCATTGCCCAAAGGTTCATCAAATTTGACCCGGCAGTGTCCCAGATACTGAGCATGAAGCTTATTGTCCTGTTGGCGGCGCAGTGGTGAACCAATCAGAATTGTTTTCAAAATGCAGGACCCCAGTGTCAAAATCCATCAGTCCCCCAAGTTTTGTCCAAAACAAGTCAGCAGAAGCCCAGGAACTGTCCGGATGGACAGACAGATGGAGCCCAACCCATAGTCCCTTCCCTGATCTTCAACTGTGGGGGACAAAAAACACTCCTTAATGTGCAAGTTTTCTGTTGTTGTATTTGTTCTTGTTTGTTTAGTAGACTTGACACAGCTGGTAAATCATATACATTAACCAGTTACATTTTACTTAATAGGACCTCAGGAAGAATAGCTGGCACCTTTGTCTACAGAATAGGGATCCCTATGAATAAACAAAACAACTTTTAAAGACCATATCCTCATTTTACATCCTTGCACAGGTGGTATTTTAGGTACAGCTATGGAAAAGCATAGTGCCTCTGTAACATTTAATTTATTGACTAAAACACTATTCAAAGTACGTATGGGGGAAGTTGGGCATACATCTCCAAAGCCACCAGTGGGACCTCCAGGCATCCTCAGTGTGGTTAGAGGGGTCCCCATGTCATTCTGATTCAAAAATATAGCGTTGTCAGGCCAAGTTTCCCAAACATTGTACCAGAAGCATTTTGCATTTTTCAACTGCAATAGAGACAGGCCTATGGCTGCAAAGAACAACATGTTCTGGTAGTGGCAAGAAATGACAGGAAGCAAAACATTTTATTGTACTGCCAATTTAGCCATAACCACACATTCTCCTTGTTCCATCCAATATAAAATGTCATTACACGCAAAGAAATCACTGTGATAGGGATTTCAGTATCTCCAGAAACATGATTTCAGCTTAAAAGGGACATCATATACCCATGGCAGAGTGTTACAGGCTCTGTATTCATATTTATATTCATTATGCTATATATTCACACTTTGCTGCTCTGCATCTCCTAGATAGAAATGGCAGTTTCCTCTTAGAAGAAGCTGATCTGGACTCCTCTCTCTGTTGAGAAATTGTCAGTGCACCGCAGTCATAAAAGAAAATATGAAAAAGAAAGTTAAACATTGGCACCATATTAGAGAAAACAATAATCTAGTGGTGGACAGACAGGTAGGTGCACACATGGAAAACTGAATGCCAAATGTATGCATGAAGGAAGGCAGACAATAGGTTGTGTGTGTGTGTGTGTGTGTGTGTATCATGTGTTTGCATGTGTTTGTGTGTAGGATTGAACAGTGCCCACTTCTAAGGACACCTGGATAACCTTGTGGTCCCCCAGTGTTTTTCATCATGTGGTGTGTGATCACACATTAGAAGACTACGAAAAGACAAACAATTGTGCAGCACCTCACATTTAATGATCATTTCTTTTCATGTCTTGAAGGTTTAGGCAGCTATATCAGCTGCCAAAATATGGGGCTGGGTTTGACCTCGTATTAAAAATCAGACATGGCCCAGTCAGTGTCATCTACTTATGATAGATATGACACAGTTTGATTGATTGCATTTGGTAGAACTACACTGATTGTCTATGGGAAGCCCTTAACCTTAATTGATTTTAATATTAGCTTTTGGCTGCTTCAGCTGGAACAGAATTGGTTTTGGCCTTCAATAACCAAATCAACTGACCCATAGGCCCTGTTCAGAATTGGTTTCATTTGTCTCGGGTGATCTGAATAAAAGTGGACAACCAAGACAAAGTCTCAATCGCACCTGGCATTATCACGTCTCACATCTGTCCACAGTGACCACTTGTGATCGGATTTGTGATCAACCTCATATTCGTGAGAATTACTTCCTTCCTTTCTTTTCTTACTTTGATTCCTATGCACCTTTTCCCAGTTCCCTCCTTTCCCTTCTTCCTCCTCACCTCTAGATTTTGTGCTTTCACTATCTTCCCAATATTCCTTACCCATCCTGTTCCCTATCTCTGAGCCATTCATGAGGCAGTTCTGCCCAACCACTCAGTTTTTACCTGACGAAGACGCTGCCATCTCAGCACGGAGACAAACTTCATTCAAACTTGAATTTCACGCCAACAAACTGTTCTATCAAACGTTCCTTCCTTCCATAAAGTGAGTCGGTGGCCTTCTGATGTTGTTGTGGATCCATCAGGATGCTTTAGTATTCACACCACAAATGCTATGCATTTGTGGTGTGAATACAAAAGGTGGTTTCAGTGATTGGATCACAATGCATCGAACCCCTTTCACATTTACACTTATAGTTCTCCTCTTGTGATCGGATCATAACAATAGGCGACAAACACAGGTTCTTAATGAGCACTGAGCCATCAGAGTCTGTGACTGTTAACTCAGACTTGGTGTAAGTGTTGTTTGAACAGTACAGGGAGGGCCAGCAGCCTCCTACTTGCAGCAGACTAAACTTTTAAGCACAGCATAAACACACAGCAGCATAAAACACAAGAGAACTGAGCCTTTCTACTAGAGTTTTATTCTTGGTCAATGAAATGGCAAAGTGATATACCAGTCCAACCCAAGTCATAACTAAGTGAAGGCACAAGAATGGCCATGAAGAGAGAGAGCAGAAGGATATACAGGCAGGGAGAGAGGGGTTGTCTGTCTCTCCCACAGATGAAAGACAGTTGGCGACGAGGAGGAGGAGAAGTCTTTTCTTTCGCTGATGAAAACAAGAATCAGCAGGGCTAAAGGTAAAGAGGGAGTTCGTATGGCGGCGGGCTGCGTTCAAAAGACACACCTGTTGTTTGGCCTGTCGCAGTCTATCCATCCATCCCTGTCTGTCTGTCTGTCCATCTGTCTCACCACACACAGACGCAACAAGCAAGAACTTCAAACAAGCCACCACACCCACTAAAACACACACGCACGCACACACACGCATACAGTATCGAAGCACTGAAATCAACTGGTGTGGTATGTTTCGTGAACTGAGAGTTCAGAAACACCAGGCAGCACCTGAAGTATCAAACATGACATTCATTCTCAGGGGCTCATTTTGATTCTTTTAGCATTTGATGTCTATAGCAACTGGTCATATAAACAAATCAGTCTATCCCGACAGAGGACAGTGAAATACTAGGAACTGACCAATATGGGTGTTTGGAAGTCCATACATCTACAGATATTTTTTGGTCAGATACTTTTCATGACAAAATTTTAGTATTTTCATCCAAAACCATAAAAAATAAAAATACAAAATTACAACAGTGTTTTCTGCAGAAATTCATTCTTGTCTGCGTAGAAGAGCCTCTGAAACAGCATGTAGATCATCATGGGCCGCTAAAATTCACCACTGAAGCCCAGACAAATTCCATTGCATTTTCCAGACTGTTCTCATGCCGCTGTGGTCAGGGAGGAACCTCCATCACTCATATCAGAGGTAACTGATACTGACTGCTTGATATCTGATGTTTAACAAAAAGGCCAGCACTGGAAAACTTTGATTTAAAAAAAAAAAAAAAAAAGATCTTTAACATATTGACTTTTTATTTTGTTACCTTGTTACCTTTAAGTTTGCATATATGTGTAAAATGGATATTGCAATTGTTTTTTCTCTGACTTCTTACCAAATTGTGTAGCTGAAGAGGAAAACGAGCCCTGAACATCAATACAAACTGAAGCCACATTGCATAATACGATATAGTTCTGCCATTTAGCCTACAGTTTTAGTCTGTTACAATAAAAACACCACAGCAGACTGTTCTTGATGACAACTGTAATGTTTGAGGCTATAAAATGACTCGTAAACTTGCATCACAAATGTGCAAATATGTACTCCCATATTGAAGAGCAAATTGCATGTGTGCGCCATGTGCTGTAAACTTTCTGCAAACGTGATAGATTTTGTAGTTGTAAACAAAAAATGGAGACAGTGTCATGAGGCTGCACAAATCAATACATGATATTCCATCATTGCTGATTCATTGATTTTAAGTCACAGATTAATGCTAATACGCTTTGGCTTTTAGCTACTACATGCATGTCTTATGACTTTGGTATGGCCTTAATTTCTTGCATTTGTTACATTGTGCATATAACGGTTGATTCCCTCTGCCATCAACAATGTAGCTGAGGATTGAGCCTGTTTGTTTTGGCAATCACAAATTCAACACAATTTAGTCCATTTTCAGTAACTTTGACAAAGTCAAGAAGCACCAAGACAACTTGCTGTGTTGTCTCAGATGGGGTGAATCTTGAAGTGCATGACCCTTAACCTGGTTGCAGTGTTAGCAGGCTGAGGAGGGCATAAAATAATTAAAAACAACAAAAGTTTTCTATAGAAGTAACTTACTTTAACATATAAATAAAATGTTCTGTTTCTGAGTTGAAAGTGGGTAAAAATAAAGTTTTTGTCTGCCCTTTCAAAAAAAAGTCCAACATCAAAACTCAACAACTCAGCAGAGTAAACTGCAGTACTATTGTGAAAAAACTGCAACATTCAACTTATAATTAATTAATTGTCCACATCATCTGGAAGAGAGTGGAAAGGTTGAGGTTCTGGAGAAAGACGGAGGAGTGGGTGAGAAACATCTTGCAGGAAAGACATGCTGCTCAGGAAATGGTGGAGGTTGAGGTTGAGGTGGAGGCATGCTGAAATGATTGAGCTGGGTGGTAAAGAGATGGAAGGTGGACAGCAGGTTGGTTTGACTGGGTGAGAAACTGGTTAAACAGTGCCATCGTCTTCATAAATGATTTTAAAATTCATCTAATTAACTATGGCTGACAACTAAACAGAGCAGAGTTATCTTAGATAGAAACATACGTGCCTTGCCATTGTGCACAGAACTATACCCGCTCCTTGAGGGTTCATTAGCTGCATCCTCACCTTCTTCCATAGCATCACAGCAACTCTACTGGACGGCAGCTGGCTTATCACCTAGGATACGCTCGAGTTAATCATATTAAGGGTATTTTTCTTTCATTTGAGTCTTTGGCTTCTTTTTATTTAGCCTTAAGGCTCTTCATCTTCCGCTGGCACTGGAGCCATATTTTCTTGTGGCCTCTTTTTGCCAGATTGTTTGATATAGTTTCAAATATCAACTGGTTACAGTATGTCCCCTCCAATTTAGCCTGTATAGCGGCATCCCAAATGCCTTTTAAGTAAGACACCTCACCATCCGTCCACTGACTAGCCCCATCACCACTGTCCTATAAAAAATAAAAATAATCAAATCTAAGCCACTTTTTACTGGCTGTCTGACCATAGCCCAAGGCACATCCTGGGCCTGTCTCAAGGTCTCTTCCCAGTTGGTTAGGGTTAAGGTTAGGAGAATCTCCACAGGGAGGTGCTCGAGAGGCATCCTGATTAGATGCCCAAACCACCTCAACTGGCTCCTCTCCTCCTGTCTGAGCTCCTCAGCCTTTTCCTAAAGCCTGGGACACACCAAACTGACAGCGGCAATGAAGACTGACTGTTGCGTCACCTCATGTCACCGCTGTCGGGGCTTGGTGTCGGGGCAGAAGTTGCACTTGAACACACAGCAAAGATGACAGCCAATGGCCAACTAACACGTAGGTTCTGCGCATGCGTGAGAGAAAATAACTCTCCATACCCACAGGTGGCGGTAGTCTGTATTCGTCATTCAAAAAGGGAAACTGGAAGACCTGGGAATGCAGATATACAAACCATAAACAAAGCAGTGTTTGCTTACCGTCTGGACACCACTCTCGCTCACCACAGACGGTTCCGTAGCTACTTAGGTTCATATCAGCGTATTGGAAAGTTCCGATGGGATGAAGATGAAAGATAAGGAGACGTGTATGCCCTCTTGACTCCATCGATTGCTTTCGTCACTTCTGTTACTCTTTTCGAGCACTGATTTGCCAAGCTAAACAGCCAATCAGAGTGATCCCTCTCACCAACAGGCTCCGCCGCCGATTCAACATGCTCAAACAGCCAAAAAGCCACCGTCGGGGGTCCAACTAGTGCCAATGTGCGCGACACACCGCAAAAACTAGGGCCACAGATGCTCAATGACAACTCGATGGCCAACCGTTGGCTTGGGGTGTCACAGCCTTAAGCATGAACCTTGCCATCCTGCAAAGGAAGCTCATGTTAGCCATTTGTATCCACGATCTCATTCCTTCAGTCACTGCCCAAAGCTCATGACCATAGGTGAGGGTTGGAATGTAGTAAATTGAGGTGCAGCTTAACAGTCCAGTACAACAACTACTTAACAACAGCCCTGCAGCCACTGCACCAATCCATCTGTCTACTGCACCATTTTACCCTCAGTTGTGAACAAGCATGAGATACTTGAACTTCTCTACTTGGGCAGTTACTAAGTCCCATCTCAGAGATGGCAAAAGACATTTTTTCCACAGAGAACCCTGGCGTCAGACTTGGAGGTGCTAAACCTCATTGCAACCACTTCACACTTAACTGCAAACGGTCCCAGGCCATGCAGGAGGTTACAGCTTGATGAAGCCAATAGGACATCATCATCTGCAAAAAGCAGAGAGGCATCATACTGGACACCTTCCGATCCCTGACAGCACATTGAAATCCCGTCCAAGAAAATCACAAACACAATTGGTGACAGCACAGCCTTGGCAAAGACCAATGCCTACTGGGAACAGGTTTGACAGACAAGTTTGCAGAGAATGCAAACACAACTCTCACTCAGGTTATACGGGGACCGAATGGCTTGCAATACAAGTCTGGTCCCCCATACTCCCACAGACACCTTCAGAGACACGGTTATAAGCCTTCTCTTGGTCTATGAAGCACATGTAGACCAGATGGGCAAACTCCTATGACCCCTGAGGAGTAAAGAGTTGTCTCACATTGTTCAGTCCACATTGTTCCTACTGAATCCGAGGTCAGTGATCGTCCAGACTCCCCTTTCCAGCACCCTGGCACAAGATTTCCCATGGAGGCTGGGCAGTGCGAGACCACGATACTTGGAGCATACTCTCCCCTTTTTAAAAATGAGACCTCTGGCAAGTTTCATTGATAGGTTGTACATTGCACATTGCAACGCTGAACAGAGGGGAATTCTATTCCAATCCCAACACACATAGGCACATTAACATATGAAAAAGAGGAAGATGCACACAATAGCTGCAGAGCTCTAAGGCACACACAAGTTGCAGGAGCAATTGCACAGTTCAAAAGAGATATTGTTCTGCTTTAGTTTTCATACCCAAGTCAACATCATCAGTAGTAGAAATAGTCAAAGCTACCGTGGAGAGTTTTGGTCCAGTCTTCTCTCCCTGCAAGGAGTCTGCTGGTTCCAGTTAGAGTCAAAAAGAGCAAAAATTAGCCAACCTCCCACAGTATCAGCTGCTAAAATTAAATTACCTGGGTAAACATTAAGACAAGGAAATAAACTTTGCCTCAAAGCAGAGAGAGACGTGCAGTGGGAATACGGGCTTTGACTCACTGACTGATAGCCAGTTGCGCTGCTGGAATTTGACCCCAAAAAGATTGTTCTACACCAAATGAAACACATCGAAGTACATCACTTTAATTGACTCACTTAAAAAAATGTCCCTTCAGATACAGTATATGAGCCAGCTCTCATCATTCACCCAAAAGAGCCAACTGGCTCAAGAGTGACCTAAAATTACCAGCCAGTGACTAGATGTTCAAAGTAGTGAAATTATTTTCTCCTGACTTAAAACAAATCAGTGCAGACAGATTGTATAGTGGTGTTCCACTGAATTATGTGAAGTATTCCTACAGTGTTCTAAAATGTCTGCCTGCATCCACCCACAACAATTCAAAAACGCTCCTCCACTAAAATCTGAGTTGGGACCCGTGGGAGCCCTGCAATTATGCTGACCTCTACTTTAGCATAGTTCCCTCAAATTTTCAGTAGATTTGAATATTCAAGAGTGTAAGGTGAGCACATTTTTTACCTACGTAGCTAAATCAAAGCACAATAAACACTATCCATAAACTAAGACAAACAAAAACCATTTAGCCAAAAAAATGTAGTGAAAAGCAAAAAAGCAAACAAATGTAAACTTTTTAATTAGAAAGCTACCAATTATTGTTTGGCCTACCATGCAGCTAAAATATTTCTGACTGCTTCAGGAACTGCTGCACACCAGGACTACCACTGACACTTTCTGCAATGTTTTATATGATCAAAAACACTTCCCAGAGATTGGTCATACAATTTGAGACATCCCAACACAGCCGTAATAATTCTGTCTCCCAGCTTTAATTCAAAGATGAAGTGGAACAAGAACTTAGACCCCAAAGCGCCAACCACAGCACTTTTTGATACCCATGAAATCAAAGGCGAGGGGGTGACCCACAGTACAAAACCCCTTTGGTTTGGTTGGTGCCATTCTGTGTAACTCAGTAATTTTGGCATGATGCAGTTTTTGCTCTCAAGTAATTTGTTTGACATTGGGTGGATTGATATGCATGCTGACATGAGCGCATACCAGATGACTTAAACCCCAATTTACGAAGGTTTTTTGGAGTTTTTGAGATCAGAGACAAAATGTCCATGTGTCAGAGCCAAGCCGGCCATCACTGAAGCTCGTTAAGTGTGAGTGGGTCGAATGGGCAGTGTGATCTAGATTTTGTTTGATGTTTCATTTTGTCTGCCACCCTCTCGCAGTGTGAGTCATAAAGACAAGTGTTAACATGGGTGAGCAGTCAAGCTACCAATTTCAATTGGACTTTATTTACATTATTTTGGGCATTATAATTTACCTCCAACGGTCTGTACAGTCAACCCATGCTGCCCAGGTCTCTACACTCATTCTCTCCTTCAAATATGTCGTCTAACCCTCTCTCTTTTGTATTGTTATCAGCAGAAATGGACACACACTCAGTGCTATGAGCTGATCCCTCCCTCTCAAGCTCCATTTTAGCTCATTCGGGTGAAAATAAAGTCAAAGCGGACCAAAGTGAACCTCTCTGTTGTGTTGTTTAGGGTTCTACAGCTACATCAGGGAGGCAAGAAACTATAGGAAAGATTTAATGTGAGGGGCACAGACATCCTATGTGTTTGACAGTCTTGCAGTTACAGGGCGACCCCCCTATTTCCACCCCTAACAGTTTCAGAGTAATTTGAACCCCAAAACCACCCTGACTGCAGCCAGGACCATCCAACTGTTCATCTGGTGACAAGAGAAGATCTCCAAGATGAAGACCCCAGTTTGACTCACCACTGGAGACAGCCTCCCACCCCCCACCCCTCCATTTCTTCTGTTTCACACATCTCCTCCTGCTGACCATATTTCTATTCCCAGCTGTCTCTGACAATCAGTTCCCCAGAATCCCAGACCAGAGTGCCAGCATTGTGATAAGCCCAGGCACTTCAGCAGAATATTATAGAGGTGGGCAGCTGGGGTGTGTCTGATGAGGGCTACATACCAGGGTTTGACCATTGTGGGTTTTTACTGGGAAATATTCTTGGATTGAAGCAGCTCAAACTGATATGTTGTCATTATTTTCAAATATTCAGCATCTATAAATTTGAGTGAGGAATGAACACAGGATTTTTATTCTCATCACGTTGGAAAAGCCTCAGAATCAACATTTTTATCATGAAACTCTTTACTGAAACCCAGGATATTAAAAGTGATCACAGTAATACAAATATATTGAAGTTCTCTTGTGGAATCCAAATTTCCATCAAAATTTTGCCATTGTATTGATTTACTAATGTATCAGGGAAGTCTTGATATCAGTGTTGTCTACCTCTGATATGATGGATGTGATCTAATTTGACTGATGACTTATTATAGAATTGTTCAGACTTACGCTGGGTGTCTATGTGGATTGAATCTAATGTGAGATTTTGATCAGGTTCCACACAAGAAAGCATGATATAATTTACTGTTTTTACTATGACAACATTGTTAAATAATTTTATTAATTGGTTTCAGTGGAGAGCTTTAGTGTCCCATGGTCTAAAAGCTTCTCCACCTGGTCAAGAAAGAAATTCTAGGAGAAAAACTGATAGTGGTACGCATGAAAATGGTCAAATTTAAACATTTTGAATATCAGCACAAAATATCAGCAATCTGCAGCTTCAATCCACAATTCTTGGTATCAGCGATCAAAAATCCATGTTGGTCAAACCGTGATAATAGTCTGGTTATGAGAACATTCCGTGTAAATCTGTTTCAAAGAGGCAACAAGTTTTCCAACTCGGAAGGAAAAAAGAGTCAGATGTGGTCTAAACTGGAACAGGAAATTGTCAAGGAGGACATACGCATTCACACAAACCAATTTCACACACACACACACACACACACACACATGCACACACTTACGCACACACCACCACCCAGACAGAAAAGAGGAGGAAGGTCATGTTGCAGACATCAGAAACACATTCTAATAGAGCAGGAGAAACCACATCACAGACAAGCAGACAGACCACTCCAAACACACACACACACACACACACACACACACGCTCACATACACAGCAACAAAGCCAGGATAACACAGAGAGATTAGCAGTGAACAAGCCAACTGAATACCTGCATGCAGGTCCCTCGATCAGCTTAGATCAGCTGGAGATCTACAGATATAGTTGATGCTCCACATTTGTTATTTATGGGATATTTACAACCCCTCAACTAAGTCATTCTCAAACACTAAATGAAAGGCCGTGGAGTTCATGACCAGATTGGAGTTGTAATTATATAAACATTTCTAGGAGGCAGAAATAATCTCATTGGTTTAGTTAAAACTCGGTGGGCGGAGCCAAAGAACTACAGCTTTTCTAGTTAAGTAGCATTTGAGTGAAATCCAGTGAAAAAAGCAATAGGAGGAGGTAGTTAATATTATGAAGCCTAACCCTCTTGGTAACAACCGAAAAGTGAGTTGTCTAGGTCAGCCAGTGAGTCTAGCAGCTGTAGTGAGAATATGTTCTTGTCTGCTGTTTTAATGCATTAAGCAACTGGAAAGAGGAGCTACGTTCAAAATATTGTCAGCTACATGACATACAGACAATTCAACAGTGCCAAATAAATTAATTAATTAATTTAATGCAGCAGTGAGATGCGTTATGCCAGTATGTTTTGTCAGAATGTGATCAAATATTGCATGTGATGAACAGACATTGTTGCAGGCCAGTCAGTGTGATTTTGCAATGGGCAGTGATGCATATCATACACATCTCCCAAAACCAGTAGAGTCATACAGCTGTCTAGATCAATTCATCTTTCTAATATCATGAATGCCATGGTCATGAATGCATAAAACACAGAAGCTATTGCAATTATTCTGTGTATTTTACATGTTAGCCACAGTTCCTGTTTTGAGTTTGTGAGTTAACTAATTTGTGCTCCTCTAAACTGAAGTTTTATCTCAAACAGTGAGATTGCTTCTGCTTCCAAGCCATCTCTGTCTCTGAGAAATGTTTGTATATCTACAACTTCAATCTTCAGTTCATTAATAAATAAGTGAAAACTGAATGTACCTGACAATAAAAATTCATAGGTCAAAGCTGTGTGTTTGTGTGTGTGTGTGTGTGTGTGTGCGTGCGCGCGCACACATGCGTGCATGTGTGTGTTGGCTTGGTAATTGCTTCTGTGTGGCCCAGTGGGAGAGCAGAGGAAGAGATTCATGGAGGGCAAAGGAAGAAAGAGGGAGTTTAGTTTGAGGGGGAGGCGGAGATGATGGGGCACGCACACACACACACACACACACACACACACACACACACACACACGCACACAATTACACACATGGCAGTTTAGACTGTGTCTGGTCAGCCTAATCACTCAGAGAGGAAGTAGTCAGGAAGATCTGGTCCACATAGCTGCTCTCTGAGACCAAAGACTGGCCAGGACACACACACACACACACACACACACACACACGCACGCGCACGCACACACACTAGTAGCATGGCTATGCCTTTGACCTGGTTCCCTGCATTTAGAGCCTTTGATTTCCTGGCTCCACTTATTGTTCTGGTCCCAACCATGTCAACCATTCATGTCCCACCCTAAGCCTGCTTTACTCTCTCCTTTCCCTTTTGCATCCGGGGATACCTGCATAGGGCGAGCAAGCTGGGGTCACACAGAGAGGGAGGGAGAGAGAGAGAGAGTATGAATGACATGCAGAACGGGGGCGGGGGTGTTGGATTGTGCTGCATTGACACATAAAACCAGAGTTTCTCAGTTTTCAGATGTTTCATTGAAGGCTCTGTCCGCTTTGATATTTTAAGTAGGTATCACAACAAAAGGGCCAACAAATGGCAGGAGCGGCGCTGGAGGAGTATTGCTGCGGCTAATGGAGGAGGTAGTGTGTGGTGCATGGGCAGGGGAGGAGGAGAGCTCCCTCCCCAGGGACAGGTAGGGTTACCTGGGGAGGGACGGCCACGTACTCCCCTTCCTCCTGGTTCTGCCAGGCTGCAAGAGAAACGACTGCAAACTCCTCGGTGCATGAATCACGATCCTTTTACTGGATTTAGACTAATAAATCAGGCTGTTACTGGCCTTTTGTTAAATGTCAGGCATCAGCTTTCTTTGTTTCTTCCCCTAACGATGGATTTTTTTTTGCATATTTTATTCAGTCATTTCATTGTTGAGTTATGTAATTAACTCTTTATTTGAAGGCAGTTATGTATGAATACATGGGATGGGTCTCCCTGTCTAATAAAGCTGGTAAGCCAAAAATATTCATTAGTCTGGGTTTCAGTGGAGCGGTATAGTGTCCCATAATGGTCTGAATGCTGTTTCAAATGTTTTTCATCCTGTAAAGTATTCAAACCCTGTATACATAGATTTTTTTTGACAGAAAAATAGACTTGTTGAATATCTGCACAATATGTTGGATACTGATATTGGCCTTCAAAAACAGAAATTAACATATAACATAACATAATAACATATATACATGTTACTGAGCAAAAGTGAACATATATAACATAAGCAATACACATGCCTCAAATTTTCTGTTCAAACATTTACTCTAATAAAAATCAATCAAATTTAAAAAAAAGTAATCTTTTTTCCTTGGAAACACAGGGGTAAAAATTTATGGACACTCTCATCAAGAATATTTAAAATACCACCAAGCAAATCTGCTTCTGTGATCAAATTCTTTTAATTTATTTATTTTTAATTGATCTCAGTGTCCAGAGATTTCCAAAATCATATCAAAGAGTTCTTGGGAAATTTTGCATGAAAGAATCGGTCACTGACAGTAACCCATAAACTAAACTGCCTGAATTTTGTTAACCACCATTGGAACTTATTTAGAACTGGGTGCTGTGGTGAGATGAGACCAGACCTGAACTTTCTGGCCCTGCACACCATGGCCAGAAAGAGCATGCTGTTTGGTGACAGAGGTCTGCAGGAAAACACCTGAAACCCACAGTAAAATATGGTGGTGGATCATTGATGCTTTGGGCTGTTCTGCTGCTGGCGGTCCAGGAGCTCTTGTTAAGATCAATGGCATAATGAAAACCAGTAAGAACCAGGATGTTTTAGATCACAATCTGGTTGCTTCTGCCTGGAGGCTGGCCGTGGATCTTTCAATAACACAATGACACCAAACACACATCAAAATCAACATGGAAATGGTTGCGGGAAGACAAATCAATGTTTTACAGTGGCCACTTGTGAACCCTATTGAAAACGTATGGTCTGAAATGAAGAGAGCAGCCCACAATCCTACAGAATATCAAGGATCTTGAAATTTTCTGCACGGCCCCACAAGATCTGACTGCTGACCATCAGCTTGGTGTGTCAAGGGCTTTAAACAACCACCGAACTTCCATTACAAACCTGTTCATAACTGCATTACATTTGGTGTTCATGTCAATGACAGGTTAGGAGTCATGTCTCTAAGAGTCATGCATTAAGGTTTGTAAAAACTTAATTAACTTAAGTTTAACTTAAGTTTATTTGTCAGGGACAGTGTACAATGAATATATTGTACAAAATATAGCAGAATACATTTTCATCTGCTGCTAAACTTACATCCTAACAAGAGTATCAATAAACAGGCTAACATCATAACCATAAAACCAACAAAAATAAAATAAAAATAAAAAAATCTGATACATACAAAATCATCTCCAACTTGTATATAAATTCATAATAAATAAGATTATAAACACATTACATACGTTAAATCAATACTATATGAAAATAGCATGAAATATTAATGATTCCATGACTGCATTTCTTTGAGTCACTTGTTAACGTGTTTTAAAATGACTCAAACTGTCTTACACCTCAAGGTGCATTTTGACCATCAGTATGAAACTTGGTGAACAGGTTTAGATCTCTTGTTGTAAAGATCAAACATTTCATCCAGTGTTACCTGAACTTTTCGACAACTTTGCTTCAACAATTAATTTAACATGGAGTTCAGTGAACTTATTCAACAGGCTAATTTGAATAAAATAATCAGACTTGATGTAATTTACAGTGTAAAAGTACTATCTTCCATTCAAGCATGCTTTTGATTAATCCCACATGCAAATGACTTTTTGTTATTCATTGCATTTTTATTAATTTTGCCGAAAATATATCTTTAAGCGCTGTGACAGTGTTCACGCTAATTATTCTTTTAAAAAAGACGGATTGCTTTAATCCATTACACATCATCAGTTATTCCCCAAGACTGCCTGTTAGTATGAAGCCTGGAAACAGGAAGTGCCTGAGTGTTTATTGGGGAATAATAATCATTAAAGTGTCGCACTTCCTCACTGAAGCATGCGGCTCACTGCATACACACGCATACTCACACACACGCAAACACACACACATGCACGCACACACACACACGCACGCACACACACGCACACACACATGCACACACACACAAACT
>OMKZ01038522.1:0-14626 GCA_900302535.1 Neoniphon sammara | reverse complement strand
GATGCAAGACACACCGAGCTCATGAAAGCTTTTTCATTTGATTTTCACATAAGTAACGAGCCATATTCTCCAGTTCTACATTACATCTTTACCAGTGTGGACCGAGGCCCCGTTTCCTGAAAGGCTGAGATGATTGTAGAATCCATCTTACGAAGCTTCTTAAGCTTATGAGGCGTTTCCAAAACCATAAGAGGCTTTTGAAAATGATGGTAGATCTATGATTACTCCTATGACCACTCATAGATGGCTAAGTGTTTCTTAACAAACTCACACACACTGCCAGGATGTTTGTCGGCAGTGGATAAAACAGATTTTTGTTGCGATGTCATCCCACACTTCAAGTTTATCTTTATTTGTGCGTGTGCCCTTATGGAATAATTTACTTTCTTTAATGTAACACACACACACACACACACACACACACATTTCAAGCTCTTGAATGCCCAACAAGCTCTGGGATGAACCAGGATGATCCATGGGATGAATGCTTGGGTTTTACATTAGTTGTTCAGGTAATGTGTGTAGCCATCCATTATGACTGCTTTCTCCTTGCTCTCTGGAATATCTATCATGCAATATGGATGCATGCTAAACGTGTTGCTGGTAATAGCAGAGCATTGACTTGTTTGCACTTTGGCTGCTGCTTGATGTTATTTACAGCTCCATTAAACATTTCCAACCTCATGAGTACAACAAACCTGTGTTGCGGTGTAAAAATATCACCCACAAATGAAATAATAACCAAGTCTACTCTAAGAGTATGAAATAATATTGTACCATATTTCCTCAAATAGTGCCCAGGTTCTTTATTTACCTTAGCTACAGAGGGTATATATTTTATAGTATATTTGCTCATATTTTAGCACACTGCATCCTTGTTTTCTGATCTGCTTCCACTGTTTGGACCAACCACCCCAAAAACATTTGACCGGGAGAGGGGGGAAGCACTGGTACTGGCTTATTTTCCCCCCTCTCCCGGTCTCAGGAGACCACTGGAGTACTGGCACGCAGTGTGCTTATTCTCCCCCTCTCCCGTTTTTTCTTCTTCTTGTTTTATCCCCGGCTTGTTCATATTGACCATTTGTGGAGACTCAGCTTTTAATTGAGTACCGGCTTTTATTTGAGGAAATAGGGTATTTATAATATAACGCCACTTGCAGATTATCATCATCAGTGTAAGATCAATTCATTAAATGCATTTACTACCAAAGATTAACAGCAAATATTCTCCTACGCAGAGATAATGCAGCTCACATCAGAGCCTGCTGCACATTACCGATCAATGCGGCGCTCACCTCAAACTTATTTCTCTCAAATACCAGTCAGGTTAAAAAAACACAGTGTGAGGCTGAGAATCTGTGGAGATCTTGACCCGTATTAGCCTTTAGATGCTGTTAAAGGAAGACATGTATCAGCAGGCCGTGTTTCTCAGTTACACCCATTTGCATTAATCCAGCAGCACAGCCTCATCTCTATCCCGCTGCACAGAGATGACTGGCTGGTGATGCAAGAGCAACATTTGGCTTGGTTTACAACACATCAGTTTTGGTTTTGTTGTGTTTTAATCTATTCTATTCTATTCTATTCTATTATACTGAAAGATAAGATTAGGTGGGGGGAAACTCACTGAATAAAAAATACGTACATAAATATGAAATGAGTGCATGGAACAAACTGAGGTAGAAATCATAAATTCCCTCAACACCACGCCTGCAGTCTTCTAGGTAACTCCGGCTCTCTGAATGCTCTATTTGGACCAGGATCTTACAACACTCTACCTAACAGCCCTCTTTTGTTAACAAGCCAATTCAGGGCTTTGAAGAGCTTGTTAAGGAGTCAATTAAGACTTACTGGCCTTGCCTTAGTCTGGCTTGATGAATGCCTCGATGGCGTCCAGTCATCAGCTCCATCTCCTTATGAAAGCAGACAGAGTTAATTAAAAGTCTAGCTAAGAGTTAATTGAAAGTTGACGAGCGCTTGCAGCCAGATACTGTAGCCATTGTGTGTGCTGCCGTCTAAATGTATAGATGAAAAATGTGTGACTGTGTATTAGTGGGATTCACAATCTGTAAGGAAGAGAAAGAAAATGGGAGTCACTTTTATTTTGTGCGTGTGTGCGAGTGTGTGTGTGTGTGTGTGTGTGTGTGTGGTTCGCCAAAGTAGTCAGAGGTCTGTTGCCATTAAATTAACATTCAGTAGCCTCTTCAGTTTAACAGGCAGCCTGTCCTGTTTTGTTGTTGTTGTTGTTGTTGTTTTCATGTGTCTCTCCTTCTCATTTGCATTCCTTACACATAGTGATGCCTATAAAACATTACAGGCACCAGAATTCTTAATTATGAGTTGTACCCATTTTGCACAATTAATATCTGGGCTTCCATTCAAGTATTTGGATGCAAATTATCATCCATTCAATTAAAAAACTGAAGAGAAGTTTTGATAAAATTTCAATATCACAAAATTTCCATTTTTGCTTGGAACAGAAAAGTTTCAGGAAGTTGCTCTCTTCAGCCCAGCTAATGGAAACACACCACACTTATATTTTATTTTTAGCAACATTTCCAAAAATTGGTTTGACAGTTGGATGGAAATGATTAAAGGTACAATATGCAGTAATTTACTTGCTCAAGCATGCAAATGACCATAACAAATTAGCAGGGGTTCATAAGTGTAGTTGATCAACACCAGTCAATCTACTGAGATTTTGAGCTCTGAAAACTGCCATGCTGGTCCAGCCATTTTGTTTTATTTTGTGCTAACATTGCTGCTAACATTACCGATTTCTCCTTCACTCCCATCCAACTTTGATGCTAATAGCAGAGCACTGCAACTTGTTGTGCCTATATGTATCATAAAATATGTTTGCCTCTTTTCCTATGGCTGTTGTCTGCTGTAAGTTCTTGTGGCTCCTTTTAACATTTCAAACCTTATGCATTAACCTACCCTGTGTTGTGGTGTAAAAGTATTGCCTATAACCATGATAAAGGATTTGATACACTATTTAGCTTATACCTCCCCACCTCCTGAGTCTGCATACAGATGCAGACAGCAATAGCCACTAGGTGGTGTTAAAGCATCATAAAATTACATAGTAAACCTTTAATTTCTTAGTTGTCTCAAGACTCTTTTTTCTTTTTTTTTCTTTCTTTTTTTTTTTACCTATAATATATATGATCCAAACCCATGTATTCCATCAGTATTCTCGTGAATATATTTTAGGTACTGCATGCATCTATAATGCTGATAATTTGTCAGTTCATTGTACATTTCAAACACATACCGTTGATATGAAGTGAATTAGCAGCATCAAGTGTAAGAGGATATGACTGTAGTTATGAAAATAGAGAAAGAGAGAGATGATGATGATGATGATGATAATTGCTGTGTATCGATGTACAAAATGACTGCTAGTAAGAAAAATGGTTGTTAAGTGCTACATATAGCGTTTTAACATTAATAAATCATTACCACACTAATTTTGAAGCATTAGTATAATTACTATGAACAAATGACTGAGAAGACTGGCAGCCTCAACCAGCCTCTACTCCGTATTTTACACTGGGTGCACCCAGAGCAAACAGAGCTAAATCTTTCAGACTTTGTTCTCTTGTCCAGCACATACAGCCCTCACTTATATGCTATCCAAGCTATAGACAAATCACACAGGAATATCCTATCAACAGACTCACAGCAGGGCATCATCTTCTAGGATCAAACACTTATTCTCTTCCAAACAACAGCCGAACATCCCTGCAGACCATCACAACAACAAGTCAGGCCTGCTTTACATCAGCTTTTCCCACACATTGGTAGCCTCTATAATGCAAATATCCTCCAATATTCTATACCTCCTCACCTTCCATGTGGACTGATATTCTTCGCCTGTTGCTGTTCTGTTTTACAGAGTGATGGGAAGGAAATGTGGGCTGGTTGATGAAGAGTCAGAGATGGCACAAACAACACAATTATGGCAGTTCACCACACCACACCAGGTGGGGGGGGGGTAACTTGAGTAACATTTTAACAGGGTTGAACAATGATGATGACTGAAGCAATGGCATGATATACACTGACGGACGGGGGGAGCAGCAGGAGAGGACGGGGATGGAACAAAGCTTGGAGGAGAACAACAGGAGGTGATATTGTCATTAGCTGAGTCATTTGCAAGGCAGAGTTTGTGGCATTCTCTCCATAACAAACATCATTATGGAAGTTTACAACCAGACTTGAGCCAAATCGTTTTTTTCCATGCTGTTTATCACATAGCTCATGCACCGGTCTGGAAGTCTGTACTACTTTTTTCACATCCCACGTCTTTTAATTTGGACAAAAAAGGTTTTCGGTACATTTTATGTAAACCCATCACCATGTCAGCATCTGGTACTGTAAAAAAATACTTTTCCACTATACAGTGATATTGTCCGTTTCAGTGTTTTCAAGACTACTGCTGCTTTTCTTTCCTACCAGGTAGTTAATTTCAATCACCATGCACCCCAGGTATAAATCAGCCCACGATTATATGGTGAGAATGAAAACCAGCAGGGCTCTGAGTCCTGAGGACCACAATTGAAAACCACTGGGCAAGCTGACACTTTGACTGCCATTTTAAGCATAGGTTATATGCTTGAACACCAAGCAACATCCTGAAATACAAGCCAAGAATTCTGTCTGGAAAAACGTATGGAATTATTCAAATGAAAATGTAAAGGAACTCTGCTGCAACACAAGGATTGTGTTTGTTATACATCGATTGTTTTCTGTGATCGTGCTTGGCACTATCTGAATTCTCTTGTTGCAAAATCCCAACCATCTGGTACTGAAAGTAAAACAAACACAAATAATTATTTGAAACTATCAAATACCATAACCCTTAGATTAGTAATTATCAACAGAGACTAATAGCTAGAAGTGAAAATTCCAGTACTTTGATTAAATCAAGAATGTCACACATTATACCAATAAACATGCAAAACAAATGCCAGAATCAGTAAACATTATAAATGAGTTATAAGTAACTACATGCATATGTTGGGTTTGTTGCAACTTTGTCTCAGATTTTCCTTTAAGCACCATTTTTTGTTCCAAAGTGCTTTTGCGTTTTTTTTCTTACGTCCCCCTGGGCAATGTCGGTATCATTCAATACATGAAGCTTTTTGACTCAAATCTCTTGATGCAGTCACATCCTTTGCAGCAGCCTTCTTTTCCTTTTGGGAGTTTGAGACATTTTGCAACATGAATTTCTTTTTTCCCCTTGACACTCTGAATGATGCTGTACGTCTAAAACACTTGTGCCATTGAAAAAAACTCAAGACCCAAACAGAGTGAACGCATTGGTATGCGTGGCGGCCGAATAAAAAGAAACATTTCTGCTGGCGAGAGAAGCAGAGATCTGCAGTATTTGAGGATAATGACACTGTTTTTATCCATGATGGAAACACAGTTACATTTAAGATTGCAGATAACGTCTGATGATGTGTTTCTCATTTTAAACTGGTTATTTTAAGTGGTAAGCCGTGTGGTCCTGTATTTCCTTTTTTCTTTTTCCTTTTTTTTTTTGTTGAAAGTCTCGTCTCTATCTTCGGTGCTAAGTGCTCATTATTATGCTTTTGCACCGCGCTTCCCAGAGATCACTTGTCAATCAAACAGTGAGTCTTTCTCCTTGGATTTTCAGTTGATGAAATCTGAGTGTCGGTAGGTGGCGCTCTTTTCCTTTTTCCTGTTCTGATTGCAAGTCATGCTAACTGCTCTCTTCTTGTTTACTCCAAACCAGGAACATATACTATATTTTCTATGGCAGTCAAATAAGGACACAAAAAATATATATCAGTGTCAAACCGTGCAAGGCCTTGTGAGTAATTGAAAGGATCTTAAAAGCTATTCTGTATTTAATAGACAATGATGTCAGGTTGTGGGTGATGTAGCAGCTATGCCTGGTTCTTGTTAAGGCTCTTGAATTTTGCATTAAGAGATTGTCTCAGACGTGAATATAATATGGCTGCATAGGCGACTACTGCAGTGCTTCCTCCACTCGTACTATTAGTGACTCACCTATACATCGGCAATCACTTCATGCATAATGGCCTTGAAGTGTGTTGAACCATCCCTCCCTTTTCTTGTGATAACTTCATATTTTATAGACTACATGAAAAAGAAAAGTCAAGATGAGAAAACCTTGATGGCACATAATATGTAGAACTAGCAGACGCAAAAAAAAAAGAGAGAAAGAAAAGAAAGAGGAAGAACAGAGAGGCCATGGCTCTTTGCAGTGGCACTCTAAAGGGGCATTCCAGTGTGATTAAATAGTAATAGCAGAAACATTTTCTTGAACGATTGAAAGAATATGTGAATAAAATATGGAGGATTTCTGTCCGCCATCACTTTCACCTACAATAGTGCAGCAAAATGTCCCCTGTTGGAAGTCTGCCTGAATGAATACAGTGAGAAGGTCCGTTTGTGGCCTGAGCTTCTGCATCACAAAATGCTGCCGTGTGCAATTGTGCATGTATTCGAAAAAGTATTTGAGTGTATGTTGGTGTAGTTCTGTGTGTGTTACTCATTGATTTCTTTCCACTTGTTGACAGCTTCTTCCCGGAATTTGATTGAAGTGCTCAGCTCTCATTGGTCGCCCTGGATGGCATTGAGATGCAGCAGGGAACTGTAAAACATAGTGAGTTTGTGTGTGTGTGTGTGTGTGTGTGTGTGTGTGTGTCATTGTGTTTATTCATTCACATGCTATACTCCCATTCCTATGTGTGAATGTGCGTCTGTATGTCTGTGTGTGCAGGTATGTGCTTTTGTATGTGCATGCTGCCCTTATACCTGTATGTGGATTCATGTTGAGTGTGTACGCATATTTTGATGTATGTGTATGTGTAGGTGTGTGTGTGAGTGTGTGTATGTGGCTTCTTATGTTCCCGGCCATGCCTTGGTGTGTGTGTCTGTTTGGAGAAGTTATCTTATGCCTGAATGATTGCAAGTGTTATTGCATGGAGTGTAGCACGGAGAAAAATAAAAAAAAGAAACAGTTATGTGTCTGTTTGCTTTCGTTTCACTCCCTCTCCGGTCTGATCTGATGGCAGTTACTGGACCTTGTAAGCTATTGCAGGTTGAAATCCACCACCAGGGGGAGCTCTTTGAACATAACTTTTACGTAATGTTCATAAAAAAAAAAACTCTCTGACAATGATATAAGAGAAGTGAGGGGAGAGAGATAGATTGGGAGAGAGAGAGAGAAAGACATTGAGGAAGAGACACAGGGAGAAAGGATGGAGGAAAATATGCATTATTAAGAAAAGGGGTTCTCCACAGTATCCAAAAGTATGAGTAATGAGAAATTCATGGGTTTTTGAGTCATTTTTGGTTCTATGACATGATAGAGGAGATTGGTGCGAGGTATAAAGCCTTGCGCCAACTGACTAGGAAGGAGCTGGATGCTAGCATGGTTTCTAGTGTAGGACCAACACCTCCACTCACACCTCCATCACCGCTGTTACAGGAGCAAGCCGTGGATCAAACTCTCTGAGGGCAAGACACAAAGATGGAGGAAGAAGAGGAAGCATATTTTGTCCTCTGTTTTAGGCCAAATATCCATAATGCACCACCATAACGTGGTGCGACTTTTGTCACTTTGACTGTTGTGAAGTTGCAGGATTTAAATAATGGAAGGCACAGATGAGCTGCAAAAAAAGGATATTATTGTTTGGAATTACTACGTATGTTTTCTTGTACGCATTTAAGTAACTACTGGCAATGTGTTTTCCAGGAAATGAAACTAATGCAATTCTGATATTAATTTGTTTTGGCTGGTACATTATTATATGGAGGAATAGGCCACAAATTGTAAAAGCGATTTATTTTATTATGAATTCAAAGGTGCATTCATTTCAAAGTAGTATGCATCAATTTTATGACATTTCATTATCTTATGTTTTGAAGATATAGGGGATTCCATTCCCAGAAATCTTGTTTGTTGGACCAAAGCTGTAACTCTATGCATTTCAGCACCATGGATAGTTCTACAGTTTTGGTAACTACAAGGTTGGTAGCAGCACTTAAACATCTGCAGTATACTAAATGGTGTTTTCTGACTGCAGTGAAGCCTTTGAGTGGCTGGCTGGTGTTTGGGTCAATGTGCCATTCCTCTGGTCTGCTCTCTTGTGATTGGTTAATTATGCTCTTAATAGCCTATGGCCTGTTGAAATAATAAAACAGTAATTGCCATCTCAGAAATGATGGCAACGTCAGAAAAATATTTTCTGTTTGTGCACTACTGCACTTTTGTTGTTTTTGCATTTTTCCCCCGCAGTCAATATTGGACCTAATGCAAATAAATGTTGGTTCTTTTTGCAGTTGCAAACTAGTTGCGTCACATTTAGCTCTTAACCGCGACACCCTGCCACATTTTTAAAACAATTGTTAACACCAATACCAAGCTAGCTAACATATGTGCCATATTTAATTGATTTTGGCAAATAAATAATGTCTACAGTACTGTAGCTCCATTGTAATAATGTTAGCTTAATCAGTTGGTACCATCTTAGCTAGGCTGCTGCAGATATTAGTGTGACCCAAAGAGAAAAAAGTGCAGGCAGAGCTTCTTTAATCTCCAGTTTGCTCCCTAAATGAATTAACATTTCCTAGTTTTATAATTTTTGGCAAGTGGCCATGTTGTAAGCACCAAAATAATCATGTGACAAGATAAGTAATTAATGGACTTGGAGGCATTCTTCCCCTCCACTATCTCTATTAAAAATGTCCAGTATCATCCAGATAAATTTATATTTGTATAATGAGAAAGGTCACATTATTTCATTCACTATTTGTTTTTGCAGTTTAAGTTTGGTTATCATGGAAGTGACTGTGATAGGGACTGTTTATTACACACTGGAGGAAAAGCATCTATCAGTATGTTTATATTGTTGTTTTTTTTTAAATAATTTTTAACCTCAGTGAGTGGTGGCTTTTGTGGTCCGTGTATGCTTGGTTTCCATGGTGAGAGCCAAAATATTTGGTTTTGTTTTTTTGTCTTTTACATTTGTTTCCAACCACATATTGTAATTAAACAAGAGGTTCAATGAGTGCTTACCACCACAATATACAAACTTGCACCAAATGACTCCAGGAATATTGCTCTGCCTTGTTTGCATTTAATTTATTCACTCAGTTCAACAGAATGAAGTGAGCAAGGATGTTTATTGCTTAGCAACAGGGAACTCATTTTTTTGTTGGCAGAGGGCCAAATTACAATTACTAAATTAAAACCCAAAGCTTGTATCCTTGTTTAGTGTTTCATACTTTTGTAAAAATGTTTTATAAAAGCGGCAACATAATTGAGCTTGTGTGGTGCGCCAAATTTAACCCTATCTTATAATACAATGACTACAGATACTCTAATAACTATGTGTGCCTTAAAGAGGCATTTTACTTAGAATAAATCTGAAGTCTAAACTATTGTGAATCGCAGGTATACTTCATCACTACAGACTTAGTTCATTAGCTATTTTTATTTAATAATTCTTTTCTTCTGTTGTGATTTAGATTCCTAAAACCCACACTCAATGTAATAAGTTACAAAACAACACAAAAATAAAACGTCATTGTACAAACAATGTGCCTCTGAACATTTTAGACGTAGGATTGTTAAACTCCAAAAGAAAACAATTTGTATACTCACTAATCAGATGGTATATAATGGACAGTGGCATGAAAGGACAGGGGGGAAGTTGTGGCAGTGGCTGTGTGTGTGCGGCTTTTCCATCCTCTACAGTAAGTGCCTCGTCTCACTCATTCCCCATCCAGATATGTTACTGTCAGGAGAGCCTGCTGCCTGTTGTGTTTGAATTGCCTTCCTGGATGGATCCAAGGAACTTATAAAGAAGGACGGGACAGTATGTCATTGAGTTTGAAATTGGTGCCAAGCGTGCAACAATTCAGTGAGGTTATCATTGTGCTGAATGGGTTTGCCCATCTCCGTTAATGCCTTATTTAACAGGTTAGAGCCTCAGTCAGGTGTCAGAATTATGATGACCCACCTATCTGCATTATGTAAAGTGTGTTTTGTGATATGGTTCAATCTTTGTCCTGTAAAAGTTCAAGCAGCAGAGTTAGATTGGTTTATAGTGGGATTTCCCATGTCAGTCCAATTGAGATCAATGGTAACGGCACCAGTGTGCTGTCGCTGTGACGTAACATCCCTTCCTTGGTTGGATCCATTTGCTACAATTTCTTCCCACAGTTGCTGTATGTATATTGGAGATTGCATTTCCACGTTGCGGTTACATGAGGCCAAATGCGTCTCAGCTCCTCAAAAGACCTGGTTTGACTAAGCAGATCTTCAGTGTCTCTTGAGTACATTTACATTCGGATTTGATATGTTTTGGCACTCTCTGAGCATTATCCAGGATATTACCCAGGATGCATGGTAATACCTGGTGGAAAGAGCGTCTGTATGTGTTTACAAGGTGAAGGTGTCAAGCAGCGAATTTAAAGGATAATTCCTTCTTTTTTTTTTTTAACCCGGACTCTATTTCCCCCTCTGTGTGGGTCTAAATGATTAAAAGGAACAAAAAGTTTTGGAATCGGTCCGGTATTGAGCGAGAACGCTATAACCAGCAACTGCGAAACACGGCTGTAACATAATCCAATGGGGCAACCTCTCCTGCATCAAAGTACGTCAACTAAAAGTGCTTGTTTTGCTACTGACAGGCCAGGTAAAAAAAAAAAAAAAAAAAAGAATTATCCTTTAATAGTCACACCAAAACCAACACTGCAAGTAGACATACTGTAAGCTCCAGCCTGCTGACCTTCTGACAGGGATGGTGTTACTGCAGTATATCACACATGGCAGTAAAAGCATCTATATGTTGTCTCTTTTTTTCCCTTTGTGAGTATTACTGTCTGTAAACTCTGTACATTGCTTATCTGACAGGCGGCGGATGGACTTATTACCATGAAGGAATAAGCTGTCAGAGGTTGTGCATAAATGCATACAAAGCAGACGCATACACACACACACACATGGCAGAATGCAGATATTACACAGGCAAACAAATATGAAATTCAAATTGGTGGGGTTATACATGGAGGACCACAATTACGTGCATTAAGTGTTCCTACCACGGCATCTCTGTATTGTTAAATTTCTGAATTAAGTTTAGAGCTGAGGCCAATGGGATGCATACTGATACACCACAAAGCTGCTAATAGTTATGAATGAGTAAATGTGCCCAAATCCCCCAAATCCACTACCAGCATCAACATTGTCACTCGTCCAGTTGTTGCTGCAATGGAGGCGCTCCAGGTTTAGTCTCTAAGTGACTGATTATAGTTGTGTAAATTCTAGTTTAGGGTGGAATTTACACAGTTTTTCACAGTTTATGAATAAAGCAGAATAAGGAAGTAGGTGAAATTGCCATGGTAACAGTGGGAATAATTTCAGAGGATGCTGTGATGTCATGTCACACACAGGAGAGGGCCTTCAGAAAACATCCAACGACCGTCACGTTTTCTTTGTCGCAGCCTGAATTTAAAGTGGAGTCTGTTTTTTTTCTGTTTTTTTTTTCTGGGAGGGGTGGGGCAAATCTGCACAAAATGCCTAATAATGACAAAATGAAAACATGTTGTAGACTTTTTTCCTTTTTTTTTTTCTTAAACTCAGAAATATTTCATTCAAATAACTTATTCAACACACTGAGTCGCTACTTTGCAGAAGCCCTTTTCTGGCAGTGATTCCAGCTTCTAGTCTTCTTGGATGCGTCTGTCTGGATTTTCTCACACACTTCCTTCCAGATTTGCTCATGCTCAGTGGAGCTGGATGAGCAGCGTGTGTGAACAGTGATCTTCAAGTCTGTCCACACATTGTCAAGAGGGTTCACGTCTTTGGCTGGACTACTGTCACAGTCTTGCTCTGAAGCCCTTCCAGTGTTGATTTGGCAGTTGCATGTTGATGGTCATTGACCTAATGGAACATAACTTGCTGGCCAATCCTAAGCTCTCTGCCATGTTCTCTGAGATTTGCCTGTATTTGGCTCTATTCATTGTTCTCAATATCCTTACATGTGAACTAATTTGTAAAAAGTCCAAAATAAAATAAAATCCATTTTGACATTATGGATTATTGTGCATAGATTAGTGTCAAATAGCTTCTGGTTTAATCTGTTTTGGATTCAAGTTGTAATATAAAATATAGAAAAAGCAGGTTGAATCCTTTCTGAAGGCACTGTAGGCATAAAACATTACACATACTATTGGTCAATGTTATCATGTCAAATGTGTGTGTAAACTGTTGTCTAAGTTATGCTGTATTAATCAAACATTTGGAAGTAACTTTTTTTCAGATGAATTTCCATGTGCTTGATTAATCCAACAGAATAAAAGAATATTCATCATTCACCTTAAATAGCATCAACAACAAATTGTTTATCTAAAATATTTTTCTTTATCCTCTGTAATAATTTTAGAAAAGTAAGCATAGGCTTATGTTCAAAGCAGCCAAACTGCCATCCGGTTTCATTAATAAAAGTGAAAGAATTTGTATAAAAGACTTCATTTGGATGTAAGAAATGTAACAAAATAATAATGGCCTTTGTCTGGATTGTTGCTCATATTTTGTATGTGAGTGTATGTTCATTTGCTCAAAAGCATTGTTACATCAGATTGTGTGTTTTGGTAAAATCTGGAAATTGTTATAATTCTGCAATTATTCACACATTTGAAGGGTGAGGATTTAGCCGTTTTTCTTAGGGAACTGGAATCAGTGCCATTCATAGATGCCACACAATGACACATTCTGTAATGAACCATATAATAAACCCATATATTCCTCACAATGTGTGAGACTGATTTGAAGGAATATGATGCAATGACATAGAAGATCTCTGTAAGGAAATCATGATCCAAATCCAACAACTACAATAAAAATTTCTCTTGGAAACTTTAAACCAGATGAAGCAAGAGTGGGAATACTTTTGGCAGAGTGCTTTCCGGTAATCTCAAAAAAATAAATAAAAAAAGATAAATGCATTTCAGCATTCTGTTGTATAGCAGAAGAAAATGTACAAAACATCAAGTAGAGGGACAGAGGAAGAGATTAAACAAAGTCAGAGTACTAACCCTAACCCCCCCCCCATCTTTCCTAGTCTCTCCTCTCTATCTCTGCCACTCCCTCTCTCCTTTAACGAGCTGTTTGTAGTCTTGATCCTTTGTTGTGTATTGCTGTATGACTTTAAGGCAACCCTGATGGACAAGGAGTTGCCTCAGAATTGTTGTTCAAGCACGCTGAAACCTTATTGCTCAGAAACGCTACATATCTCGACTCTGGGACCCACTTTGATGTCTTCCACTGGTGGCAGAAATGTTTCCATGCAAGTGTCAAGCACGTTGTGAGCAAACTTTTGAAATGGCTCACAAACTGAAGCGAGAATTAAGCGCGCCTCTGTCAGCTGGGTTGAATTGAATAAATAGACTTCCTGAATGTCGGCAATGAGTCTTTGAAGAATGGATTAGCATCGGGCACGCTGTTGTTCTTTGCTGCCAGCTAATGTTAGTCATATTTCATGCTGTTTCAACACAAAACTAAAGAAATATTCTTGTGTACCAGCTAATGGCCTCACAACCATTATAGTCAATTTACATTGGAGAAACAGCAGAATGACATTTCTGGAGGTCATGGTGGGCAAATAAAGCATTTCTGAACATAAGTAAGTTTTTACGCTTGTAACAACGCATTAGTGACACATTTTGTAATAACTCTCCAAAATGTAATAAATGTTCACCCGCGGTTTGTAAAAGCTTGCATTTTATAATAAACCTTTTTAACACAAAATGTAAAACATTTTTGTAATAACTTATTACATAATGTGGTGATTATTACATAATGCAGAGGTTGTTGTTTTTTAAGAAAATGTAATAATTCACCACATTATGTAAAAAGTTATTACAAAATGTGGAAAAATGTATTACATTTTACGTTCAAGGCGTTTATTACAAAATGCTGCGAGTTATTACAAAATGCGGGTGTTATTACATAATAGAGGGAAAATATATTACATTTTGGAGAGTTATTACAAAATGTGTCATGAATACATAATGCATTGTTTCAGGCTTATTTAGGAAATCTTATCAAAATTTGCCATTTCCTTTCAGCTTTTCAAATCTATGACATCATAATTCATGGAATAATGCTTGGCCAACTTGCCTACTCTTATATCACCATCTAATGTTACTGGATAATGCAAGAGCCGCTCCATGCTGTAAAACAGACAGCAGCAGACTCCCACTCTCTGTAGTCTACTCTCTGTCTATCTTTATCTGTTTGTTCTCTTGCTTCTATATCTATGTCTCAAAACCTGCAACCTTTGTAGTTAGATAACAATGTAAAGGCAAATATAGTCCAGCATGGCTGACATGCTCTCTCCTTCCCATCTCTCTTAATAAGCTGTTTATACTGCTGTTTCTTTGTGTATGGGTCTCTTTGACGAGGTTGAGCCTTTGTAGTCAGATGACAATGTGTTCTCTAACGCATCTGCCTTCCAACAACATAAAAGCCTTAAGTTGCTCTGAATGTCAAAGGCTTTCGATGTTACTCGGGAAGGGAAGGTCTTTGTGAATCATCAGACCTAGAGATTACACG
>OMKZ01038507.1:14626-25060 GCA_900302535.1 Neoniphon sammara | reverse complement strand
TTTCATGTAAGAGCTGACATGCATGTCAACAGTTCATGTACTGCAATACAACATATGAAAATTAAAATGACACTATTTCATTTGGCTTATTTGCTTTGTCGCACTTCCCAGCTCTGTTCTGACTTGATTATCACTGAAAGTGAAGAGTCTCTCGAGTCTTAAACCGCACACCAGCTCAATCAGGTGAAAACACACCAGTTATGCCAAGACACATTATTTAAATATTAATAACTGAAGCATCACTACTTGTATGCTGCTTGGAAACCACATTGTTTGGTATACTGCTATTACTGATTAAAAAATAAGAACATTTGTGTGTTCTTATTGCAGTGGTGTGTCACTGTAAAGCCTGGCCTCTCTTGGCTTACTGTGTGCATTTATTTATAGGACCCATGATAGGAAGTCGTCTTGGGTGAACGCTTGGGGCAGGCCTGACTCAAAGATATGTGTGAAGCAGTTATTTAAGCTTGTCACGCTTTGAAGTTTAAAGTGGCTACTGATCACTTCTGAAAACTACATCTCCTGCACTCTAACAGGACTGATTAGCCACGTTAAGATAAGGTTGATCCAATTCAGAAAAGAACTGTTTCTTTCCTACTTTGGCACATAAAGCAAGACATCAGGGGAGAACAAAGTCTGACTGTATGAAATATTCATCTGATCACCACTGAATTCAACATGAACAGTGACACAGCCGATCTGGGTTGCGTGACTGTGCTGAAATGGCCTGCGAAAGTTTTCCCTGACTGAGGGCCTTTCAGTTCACACTCCAGTGGCTCCTATCAGGTTAATAAGACAGACATGCAGCCAGCCATATGCTCTGTATCTGCCCCGAGGCCGCCGCGGCTCAAATGATGCAATGAGCTGAAAGTGCAAAGCGGAAGTGCTCGAGGAAAGACACCTTCAAGTGTAATGAGATAAAGACTTCTGATATTTTGATAAAAGGCATGTGTGGGTCTTAATAACACATCAGCAACTCATGTCAGTCTGAATAATCCAACAACAGGGCTGAGAGCAAAAAGAAAGAACCCTTGTCTGAAGACTTAAAATAACATAAATCGGTCAGATGCAGTACCAAACTATACATTTGTATAACATGCGATGATGCAACAGATGAGTCAGCAGTGAGAAATTATGAGACCATCCACATTGTCTTCTGTTTCATGTCCTAACATTAACCAAGGAGTGGCTGTGTCCTTAATACCTGTGCTTCTTGCCCAACTGATGTTCTACTATTGATCATCCTTATTTATCTTATCTGTTATTGATTTATGCATCGCTATAGCTGTGTTATGTCTGTTGTTTGTCCTTTAGTTTAATCTTCTCTCTGGCTGACTCCAACACCTTCTGCCAAGCCATTCAACTACTAATCCTAAACTATTATATGTAAGACTGTATTTATAGTAGGCCCATCTAGTTAAATAATGGTTGATAAATAAATAAATAAATAAATGGTGTCTGAAGAGGCGGACTTCCTTGGTTGTGTAATAGTGCTGCTCCCATGTTAACTGAGGTGTGATTCCTGAGTCTGGCAGGGATGCAACACTAAAAATAGACAACAAGGAGGAAAAAATCAAGAAAACAGGACTCTTCCTTTCATGTGAACCAAAAAAAATCCCTTAAAATTCTGGCTTCAAAATAGGATAGAGTGACGGGTTGAAGAACAACAGTCCTTGACTGGGACTAAAATATGCAGAATGATGGGGGAGATGCTTTCAAGAGCAGAAGAAAGAAAAGGCCACTGAGAGGTGGAGGAAAAAAAGCCTTGTTTTTAATGGAACAGGTGGCAGACTGAGGGTGAGATTTAAACACTGCCTCTCTCTCCATGCTTGTTATGGTCCTGACTGCCCACCTCTCAACAGTCCTCACCATTGCAACACCCTCTTTCTACCTGAAATACGTCAAAATTGCAGATGCAAGACATGATTGTCTCCTTGTGACTGAGCTGGACTGTACCTTTCTTCTTGGAGCAGGTGGAGGGGAAGTCTTTATCCTCTACTTTGACAGAAGGCCTGTTGCACTTCATCCTGCAGAAGAACGACCGTCTGGCTCCAGAGCACAGTCTGGACGGGCCGGGGGTGATGTCCGTCTTCACTGGAAGACCGGCTGCAAATACACACACACACACGTAGCGACTTTTTAATACCTTGAAAAATGTTCTAAAAGTGATATATCAATTCATTTCCGACCAGTGTGACATGCAGTCATTTACTTCAATGCAGCCTGCTCATGTTGCTGCATTGAAAGTCCAATTTTGACTTTTATTTTGGTTTTGTTGAGTATTTGAGCTAAATAAATGTATGTAAGTGCTAAGATTTTGGTTAGTACAGTAATTTATTACTATTTCAGAAAACAAAATGGAAAATACATAAACCAGTGATACTGAAATAAATGTTGGTGATAAGGCTTAGCTGCTGAGAAGCTTAATAGTAAAACCACCAAGACCACTGTTATCTAGAGCAGTAAGGACATGTTAATGGGGCAAATAGCCGCCCAATCAGCATTCAGCATTCAATCAGATCCAGTAGTACTTCTCTAGAAATGCTCTGGATTTTGAGATGAGTATATCCTTTCAACATGGACACACATCCAATAGACACACAGGTAATCATGGGATGTTTCACTGTCAGTATGTTAAAGTTAAACGTATTTACAAAAAGATCCTACATGATCCTAGATCCTACATGAGAAATTATCACTAACCAGCTTCCTATTTCTATAAAAACTGGGTGTGTTTGTGCTCGCCTACTTTTAGCGTCGATGAGTCGCTCGCGAGGGGCCGTGTCAGAGGAGGAGAGCTGCTCCTTGACCTTGGCAATGTCCTTGGGGTGAAGGTAGTCAAACAGGCTCTGGCCTATCAGGTCGTTCTGGAAATGGAGAGTGTGTGATGTAGATGTAGAGAGCAAGAGAGAGAGAAAGAGAAATGAAGGGAGAGGGGAATGGAGGGACAGAGACAACCAAAGACAGAAGTAATGACATTTGTTTCCTAGTAATGGACCATCGGACAGTTTAAATGTCGCCCTAATGGCGAATATTTCCATGAGAGTTTAGTGTTAGCAAGATCTACTCTGCGACATCAAAATCAGGAAAGACAATCCACTTTGCGCCTCTACTCTTTCACCAAATTCTGCTGTGTAGAGGTGCAGCGATAGTTATTGGAAACAGTGTCGATCTAGTTCCTAGAACTTGTACTGAGCAAATGAAGCCGTCCCAATATCAGTTCTTTAATGAGCTGCAATAAAACACTTTTACAGCATGAGGACAAGTGTCAGAGGTTCTTTGATCTCAGTGAAGCAAAGTGCAAGACGTGCCAGGTAAGGTGTCTGGAAAGGTTCGTAATGAGGCAACGTGGCTGAGAGTGAGGTGATTATGCCCTCAAAATAAAAATGTAAAACTGCTGTCATGTAAACAGGACTTAAAACTGCATTTCCATCCACCATAGAGTCACTTTAAATATATCCATTTAAAAGAAAATTTTATTCTGACCAGCAGGCAGTGTTTTTTCATTCTGACTGGCTTCACAATAATATGCTGGCAAACCAGGAGATTGTTTTATTTGATTGAGGATTGCTGCACATTATTCAAAGCATATCTTAATGAAATGAAGCACTTGTTCATATTAGTAATGGGCGGCATGAATGAAAGTTACTCAAATGAGTGCTCATCATTATAATCGTTATAAGTACTTGCATGAGTTCTGAAAAATTGGACGGGGAACCTCTACTCTTTACTGATTATTGTACTTGATTATTGTGATTACACCAATTTGGTGAGTTTTCTGGAAAACTGCAGGAGAATTTATGTATTTAATGAGGAATAAAACTGCTGGGATAGGCAGATATCACAAGTTGAATATGAAAATGTTATGATCTGCTGCTTGAAATTAATTACACTATTCACTGCAGATTCTGTTTGTTTTTTTTGTTTTGTTTTGTTTTGTTTTTCATTTCTTGAAGAAGATATGAAAGGTTTTCTACAAAGAGAACAGGTCATAACTACAAATCTAAAAAAAACAAAAACAGTCAATGATCAAGAAAAAAATCCTTGATGGACCCCATGTAAGATTTTTGCAGTTACTCTGAAGTTAGGTGAAAGACATGATGAGAAGAAAAGGGGCGTCATCAGCAAACCTGGCTGTAGTTGAGAATCTTGTAGACCGACTCAGAAACAAAGAGGATCTTGCCGCGATCACACCCAACCACAAACAGGAAGCCATCGGCGGCCTACATTTGATCAAAACACACACACACAAAAAAACTGAAATATACTGATGGGGCTTTCACAAATGCATTGTCCTCATTCCGTCTCAATTCTAAGCGTTGTGACAGTGACTTGAAGAGTCTAATGTGATCAGAGGAGCATGAGATGCAAGAACTGTGTGCCAGCTTTTGATTATGGATCTTTATGATTACTTCATAAAAACAATGGCGACAAAAAAAGAATAAATGGACAGATGCTTTTGAGAATGGTTGCTTTATCTGATCCATTTTTCAGCTCAATGCATATTTTGACTTTTTTAACATTGCAATAACTACCTCAATACATTGTCACAGTGACTAAGTGGAAAACCTTTTGAAGCAATGCACACAGAGCACATTATACTGTTGCTGCATAGATAATATAGATGACGTTCCTCCTGTACACAACTTCAAAATACTGTCTGGTTGTGCAACATCTTTAGACGTCTATTCTGGGTACTAGACTCACCCGTAGTATCAAGTGCTTCAGTTCATCATCTGAAAGGAAGGAAGGCTTGTAGTTGGCCTCTGTGTAAGGGTTGGCTGCACCTAAACACAACAACAAACACACACATCAAACCTGTGGGCTTTTCTAAGTTAGCCTAAATATGAAGCACAACAGAACATTTCAGAATTTAGATTTTGAATGACTACACCCCTTCACTTACACATTATAGCTCCTACCATTTTTTTTCCCCTCACAGACCCAGTACGAGTGTTAAAGCTGGTGGCTACGTTTACTTCAAGTAAATTATGATACTGGATTTCAGCAAATTTTAAAAAGGTACATTTAGATTTTTACTCCTAAATTACCATAATTTGCATATAGGGGTTGACAGTGTTGTTGATCTTTACCAACTTAACCAGGAGTAGACATTTCTGGCTTCTAAAACCGGCTTTTCCAGCCTGAAACAAGCTCCCCCCCATCAACTACTCATCAATTTTCAACAGCTCAAAGACAGACAGTGCTGCTACAACAAGGGACTGACATTACAAAACATTTAATTTCAACAAGCAAACGACAAGGCAGTATTGCTTTGTGATCTATTACATCTTCACTAAACATTTCTGTTGGCTCTTTGCTCTAATTAAAAATGTGTCTTTCCCATTTCTGTCCATAACGAGCCACCATGAACTGAGCAGGAGACCTGTCAGTGTTGTTGCAATTCTTAGTGGTCACTGACAAAAAGGTAGACAGAAGTCATGTATTACCTAAAGAAATACTCCAGCACCTTGGGCAAAATACCCTTTTTCCGACTTACCCAGACTGAGAGGAGATGTTCGATGCCATTTTCACCTCTGTACATCCACTGCTTTGGTTCCTATGGGCAGCATTTCATGTTAGCTTAGCATAAAGACTTGAAGTCTACAGGAGTCATTAGCCTAGCTCCATCAAAGTGAAAAAATAAACCTTACAACACAACTTACAATGTTTGTTACACAGTAATGAAATACAAGGTTTATTTTTTCATTTTGATGGAGCTAGGCTAATGACTCCTATAGACTTCAAGTCTTTATGCTAAGCTCAAACGAAATGCTATCCATAGGAACAGAACCAGTGGACATACAGAGGTGAAAATGGTATCGAACATCTTGTCTCAGTCTGGGTAAGTTGGAAAAGGGGTATTTAGCCCAAAACGCTGGAGTATTCCTTTAAAGCCACACTATGTGAAAATTGCGGAGGGTTGATAAAAGTGACAAAAAAGATGGAATCAGCATTTAATTTGATGGATGAGGCTACATGGTTCTTCATGGTTCTGATAAGCCTGACACACAGATAAATTATTTGCTTATACCACATTTATGTCAGTTGAGTCTAAAGGGTTCTTTAAAGCCCCCCATTGGTATAAATATCACATGACAGAGGCCATTCCATTACACTTTGTTTTGTCTGTTTGTCTCTCCATCCACCCACTCTGAAGCAGCCATCTGCCTCCATACAGTCCAAACCATTTAAGCTATAGAATACCCATCTGCCAATGCACTCATCCAACAGTCCGTCTATTGATCGACCCGTCATTATCTGCTCTAACCTCTGAGTGTCTTCATGTGCTGGACAGCCATGCGCAGCACAGTCAGCTTGTCCAGTTTGCGGGACATGGCGTTACAGGTGGGCACCAGTGACGCCAGCTCGTCGATGAAGCTGTTCATCTTGTCCCTGCGGCGCTTCTCGATCTGGCTGTGGGCCTCTCTGTGGACAGGCAGGGAGAACCACAAGACATTAGCAGGCAGTTAGCTGTTAGCACACCCCGCTTACACTCTTTACCCCCATCCCCAATCCAAAAAAGCTACGTCAACAATGTATTTTCTTGCACTTTACCGGTTATACAAATGGCAAATCATAAAACTACAGAGTGGCAAAACAAGATGAAAAAACCTGTCCTTCAGCTGCTGGCATCCTTGTAAAAGAAACCGCGCTGCAAATTATCCATCACCTCGCAATCTAATCTAGCACGATACAAATCAGCCAGTGAAGGACCAAGAAAACATTGCTTTTCGGGCGACAGATGGAACGCCATTTTAGGCGCTCTAGGTCTGTCCTTCAGAACTGTTTCTAGTGTCTTATCCAGCCTGTCTGCTCTGTTAACCGAGCTGCCTTCACTTCACCTTGGCCAGACTAACGGCTCTGAAAAGGAGAGTCCTTTACACGGAGGAGAAAGAGAGCTTGTCCTTAGCCACTGGCCAAGCTCTTACAGTCCTTTAGTTCCGCGTAATACTCTGATCTATGCACTTCAATGTACAAAGTTTCTTATCACCACCGTACACAAAGCTTTCTCTGTCTCCGAACAGACAGAGCGACTTTTAAATCATGTAGGAGAGAGCAGAAGGCAGGGGGGGATGAGAGAGAGAATATGAAGGACAAAGGGAGAGAAGGGGGTTTGATACCTGGCATTCTTTATCCGGCCCTGTTGGTCACTGCCAAGACAAAACAACAACAAGAAAAAAATTAGAGTGGATATGCTGCAAGTTGAAAGTCTTCAGGAGGAAAATAAATCTGTGTTTGAGGTTCGAGCCCTGGTGGCATATTTATGAGACAGTAAATATTTTAAAGGGCGGGGAAGGGATCAGTGAGGGGCGGGGAAGAAACGGTGCCACGGGAGGCACAGAAAACCTCAAGTTTCTCTAACCAACCCCATTTGTTGTACAAAGTACACAGAGCTTATGTAACGATGTAAAGCTTTGGGGCTATATTTGACTGTGCACAAGCAGAATCAGAATCAGAATCAGAATACTTTGTTGATCCCCGTGGGGAAATTGAGTCAGTTGCAGTTGCCACTGGTGCTGGTGCTGCTGGTGATGCAATGCAAATATGACCCCGAAACTTCGCCCACAGTCACCCTCACGCTTACACACACAAACTGAGAAAACACTATAAGGAGAAACCCCACAAATGGCAGGAACTACACCCACGGAAAGGCTCTATCTTATCTATTTACTCAAATATATCTGGATTTGCTTCATCTGAATGGATTAAAAGAAAAAAGACTGGAGCACAGTGGTAGTCTTGATATTTCGTATCAATGTGGACATTTGACATAGACCTTTACAGCACTGAGAATCTAAGAGTGCGCTTTCCCACGGGAATTAAGATTAAAGGAATACTCCAACGTTTTGGGCAAAATACCCTTTTTCCAACCTACTCAGACTGAGACAAGATGTTTGATACCATTTTCACCTCTGTACGTCCACTGGCTTGGTTCCAGTGGGTAGCATTCATTTTAGCTTAGCATAAAGACTTGACGTCTACAGGAGTTATTAGCCTAGACATGTATTTCATTACCGTGTAATACACAATACACTGTGTAAATAAAACAGCTAAGCTGACTCGCATACACTTCAAGTCTTTATGCTAAGCTAACACAAAATGCTAACCATCGGAACCGAAGCAGTGGACATACAGGGGTGAAAATTGTATCGAACATCTTGTCTCACTCTGAGTAAGTTTTCAAAAAAAAGAAAAACAAACAAAACATATATTCCTTTAAGTTAAACTTTCTTGACCCTAAAAGGACACTGCACTGTTGCAGCAGTAGTAGCAGGGAATCAGATATAACTACAAACAAACAAAAAATACTATTACTATCAGTAACAAAATATTTAAGAAAGGCATCTTACCTTCCCAGTTTATCCTTATCTGGGTCCATGTCACTAAGGACAAAAAGACAGCTGATATTAGTTTCAATAGAGATCAAATAACCATTACACTTCAGAAATGTTTAACTCAGAAAATAAAGAGTTCTGGGGTTTCAGTCTTTCTTTCCTCTGTTGTGTATTGATTATTCCATAGTGCAAGAACAGTCAATTGTGGGCCCTTGCTTCTTAAGCTTTTTGCAAACTGAACTTTGCAATAAAGTTATGAGGTCATGTCTGAACTTACTCGAATGAGAAGCCATCGATTCTGCAAGGAAAAACAAATGCATTAATTAGTTTCTTGTCATCAAGGTATCGATCAATTTAATTATTTACCAGTGGTGGAGGGTTAAAAAAACACTACTCAGCATGCTGAATAATGCTCATATAACAGACCCTGCAGTCACTTTGATTACATGACAGATGGATTCAAAGGACAATAAACTTCAGTTCCCCAAAAGTAGCTGAGAAGTTTGTGACTACTAGGCCAGTCTGTTTTGGCTTTTCCCTCCTTCCTGTCTTTCGTCCTGCTTCCTTTCTTCCCTCATTTGTCGCTTACCTTTCTACCACCTTTTTTCCTTTCTTCTGTTCTTTCCTCTGCACCCTCATTCTCTTTCTTCCTTTGCTTGTTACCCGCTCATCCTTCATCCCTCCTTATTCTTTTCTTTCCATTTTTCCTGTCCATCCCCTCTTTGCTCCTTTCCTCCCCCTCCCGTCTTTTGTTCTTTCCTCCTGTCTTCCTATCCCTCTCGCTCTCGCTCTCTCTCTCTGTGTCCTGTTCTCCTTACTGGTAGTCAGTGGTACTGCCCTTCCTCTTGCGGGTGTAGTCCATGCCAGGTGTGCTGATGGAGCTGGAGATGAGGTCGGTGGAGCCGGGGGACATGAAGTCGGTCATCGTAGACGAGATGTCCATCCTTTGGTCTGCCATCAGATCATCTGCAGCACAAAGACACCTTTGTTATTCACCCAGAGTTCCCAACTGGCTTTATTGGTGACTTCAGTATTAATGCTACCATTGGGGTGAGGTAGTGGTTTTATTTGATGACAGAGGATTGTAATCTCTCTATGGACAGTTATAAACACTTGGGGGCAAGTGTAAGATTACTGAAAACCAATTTAAAGGCGCCTGACAGGATTGGAGCATTCAAAAGTCTTGGGAAAAAAGATGCCATAATGTATGACATTTTGAGAAAAATTAACATTCTTTACTTTATCCCTTTAAAGGGATGGTAAACGCAGTTAAAAACAGAGATTTTCTTGTTTAGTATTATTCTTGAGTACGATCTTTTTAGGGTGTGTATTTTCTACAGTAATCCATTCCAGCAGGGCTGGGTGGGCTTTAGTTCCCCTTGTAGGGTAACAATATTGTCTGGACTCTGGTAAGACCAACCAACTGTCCAGCAAAGTGAAAATATTCCACTTGTAGGGACTGAAAGAGCTCTCTCCGCACAGAAAGGACTTCAGATTCCTACAGTTTCATGATGTTTTCTATACCCAATAATGAAATTAAAAAACATTTTCATGAAAAATTAGTTTTACAATTTCAGTTTGCCATCCCTTTAAGTGGCCAGAAAAGCATGTGGCTGTGCAGCCTCCTACACGAAAAATTTGAATAAACAAACAGCTTCCACAGACTAATCAACTGAATCAAATGTAAATAATACCGAGAGGGCAATAATACAGCATGCATGACTGTGCTAGTATCCAAAGCACTTCAGTGTTTTTAAAAAGGTATAGGAAAAATCATAAGGGGTATCTGATCTCATTCAAATATTTGAATCTATCAACAAATTGCTAAGGTCTGCACAGGATAAGTCATTTTGTGTTTATTTACCACAAAACCCTGTGACTGGAAGTCAAAGGTCAAGATCAAAAGGGTCTTGGTGGAAACATCAGCTGGGTGGGTGAGTTTCTAGACTAGATAAGGTGAATGGGTGAGTACTAAGTGCAAACAACAACGCTCAAGGGCAAAGATTGAAAAACATTCTGAACCTTTACACAGCACAGGCAACTAAGACGACTGGAAATCATTCGGAGGACTGAAGTAAGAAGAAAAAGAGGGGGG
>OMKZ01038507.1:4056-14606 GCA_900302535.1 Neoniphon sammara | reverse complement strand
GGGGGGGGGGCATGGACATTTCACAAAAATTGTTTTGCCTAAAAGTTTAAAAGGGCAGGGTGAACCCTTGCACAAGGCCAGAAAATTATAAAATTATTTACGTCACACTCACCACAGATGTTCATCACAGCCTCTGTGTTAAAATCATCTCCTTCCATCCACTCTAGAGCCCTCAACTGTGGACGAAACACATAAAACCATCACATTTGCAACAGTGAATCATCAGTACCAGTAAGAGTGAGGTCAGTCTGAAATTGGGCGAAGATGTTCTCAATCCTTTTATTATGGAGTCAAAAAATACCCAAAGGTTGGAATAAAGACAAGGTTGAGTGTGCGTGTTTGTGTGTGGTATTACACACACGGTTGCCTGGACACCTTGGGGAAAACATCACGCCATCTAGGTCAAACGCTGAGGCAGAGAACAGGAAGCAACTATTGACTCAGTCACTGCATGTATAGAAACTTCTTACATTATTTTTCCCCTCAACAGAAATAGGCCATACCGTATCCCTTTCATGAGGGAAACTAACCTAAGTGCCTGGTGGTGTGCTGTGGGTGAGTCCCAATTCCCTAATTTCAACCCACAAAAGTAATCAAACTGACTCGTGATATTTCCCAACTGAATCTGACCCAATTTTCTGCAGCCTAACCACTTTCAGAAATGCTGACAATTACTCAAGACACTGTAATCTTTCAAGAGCCTTCCCTTTAGCAGGCTAACCAGTTAAAGTGTTAGCTTACTTTGCTTAGGTAGACAAGACACTGTGCAACTGGTGGTTAAATTAAGCCTTTAAATTTGTGTTCAGGAACATGTGGGTGGCAGCGGCACTTTATGGAGTCCAAGTTTATTGTTGACTATAAGAAGCATTTGACAATCATGTAATATTTGACTGAACTGTCTATTTTTAAAGGCTTACTTTTTCTAGTAGGTATTGATACACAGGGTGAATCTGAGCACACAGATGTTTTATAGCCCTTTTTCACAGCAGGTATTTTGACATGAAATAGCAGGTAAACACAGGTGTTACTAATGACATTAATGAAGGTTCTGTTCGATTTAAGTGTAGCAGAGTCTTTCCAGTGAGCCAGCATGAACAATAGCAGGACCCTGGCTCTGGAACAGAGCCTCCAAAAATGTCATTAGTAACACCTGTGTTTACCTGCCATTTCATGTTAAAATGGCTGCTGTGAAAAAGGTCTGTAAAAATTCCTTCTTAGGGCCAAACTGGTTCAATGGGCAAAAAGTTCCTAACTTACTGGTACTGGTATGTAACTAGGACAAAGAACAATGAACCGACAACTGTCAAGGCAAGTCAGGTTTAGATATGAATATACAATGTGAATGGAAGTGCACTTATGTAGTCTCTAGTGGCCATGATTTTGCAAACTTGTATTGCTTACAGTACATGCTGCGCCCACAGCTCCAGCTGGCTGTGGTGATGCTGTGTCCTCTTTGCTCTACAAACTGCCATCATTCCATTTACAGAAACAAGTTGTTTTACTCAAAAGGAAAAATGCAACCTAAAACACTTGAAGAAAAATACTACTGGTGATATATCCTGCATTTCCATGCCCATGTTGTTGTTTGATAGTGTATTTTCTGCAAGTAACTGTCGGAACTTAAACAACATGATGTCATGATGAGATAGTTCCACGCAAGAGCTTTTTTCTAGGCTTATTATTTAGTACTGACTTTCAATAATCAAACATACATAAAGAAATCCATTGTAGGAGAGGAAGAGATATAAATTTTTCAATTGACAGTAGCCTCAACAGACCAGATTGCATTGCAGCCGCAAGAAGGGTTGCATTTTTAGGTTGCGGCTGCACTCACAGACTCACCCATGTGTACATCAGTTAGCTGGCTAGCTAGCTATATTTATATGCCCCTACGCCCACCTGTGACTGAAACCAAGTTTGGCATCCTGCCGTGGAGGATGTTGAAAATTACTGAGGGACACTAGTTGAAGTAATAGTAGATGACGCAGGTTGTGGATACACCAAAATGTAAATAAAAATACAATCACAAATTGATGATATTCAACAGTGTCAAAGTATCAAAGGGAAGATTATCCCTTCACTATAGGCAACTTACCCGTAGTTTTCTAGACTAAGGCTATGCACTAGGTCAACAGGCCTTTCTTGGTTCTAACCACTCTAAACATGAAAACTACATGAAAAGTGAGTTTGTAAAGGCTCTGAGGTTTCAGGTACCTGGATAGGAAACTGAAGCAGGCCTCTTGGATTGGCCTGGTATCGCCTGGATCAGCCTGGTCTGATCCGGTCTGGTCTGGTGTCAGTCTGCTTTGATTCGGTCTGACCTAGTTTCATCCGGTTTGATGTGGTCTGCCCCGGTGAGATCTCTGCGTTAAGCAACAGGTGTGACTGGTCTACCGCTACAGAGAGATGAGGAGATAATTGTCAGGAAGGTTGGCACGATTTCAGTGAGTCTGATTTAACAACAAGCGCAGCACACTGACAGCCCTCTTTCACAAAACCTAAAAATAAAGATATGCAAAAAAAAAAAAGATCAGAAAAATAAACAAGACCGCATTGCATAAACAATCAGCCTGTATGAAACCCGACCACAAGCAAATGGCACGCATTCAAAATGAATCGGGAGAGCTCCTCTTTTTCTGTTCATTACAGCTGACCTGAAAAATGCAATAACGCAATCTAGGCTAATTGGATCGTTTCCTAAACTTGGCTCCATTTGGAATGCAGATGAAAGCTAAAAGCAGATTTCGATGTGCTGACATGCGTAATTTCCATGACTAGATATGATCTGAGTCTGCAGAGTCGCTGCTCTACACTGTGACCTTGGAGCAAAGCACTTGAAAGCTTCATGCAGAGTCCCCTGCGAGTGTGAAGTCGCTGTCCCTGCCATCTGTGAACACGATGCTCATGAACACAACAGGAAGTCTAACCCTGAACTTGAAAGTTTGTGTTCAATCAGGATTAAATGTTATCAAAATCTAACAGGCGTTGTGTGGTCCCACACTAGAAGTCTCAGATGTGGACAGTTTCTGTTCTAGTGGGGGCTGGGCAATATGGAAAAATTAGTATCACAATAAACATAAATCACATACTGAATACTTAAACTGATCACAGCATTAAACTGCATTGTAATGCACGTATGTGATTAAATTATTTTCAAATATTCCCTAAGGATATATATATATATATACCTCATATATAAACAGAGCATTGGTATCAAACAATGCCAGCTTTAAATAACAATATTTTGTATTAGTCCTGAATTTTTGTGGATTTTGGAATTGGTATTCTTGTGATCTTTTTTCTTGGCATGTGTCACTTCATATAACTACCAAGTTAGCAACAGAACAAAACTCAGATGGCCTTTGTTTACAAACTACTAAACTATCTTAGGGTAAGATAGTAAAGTGGTTCATCAACACCATCATCTTCCTGAATTCAGCAGAAAACAAGCAGACAAAGGAAGTAAGAAAAGTATTAAATGGACTATTACAACTGAAATGACATGATAATTGTCCAGTCATGTTTCACTGCAAATTGGGTGTTTTTATGTGGAAAGGAAGTATAATTGCTGCGTGTAACTGATACTGCAGCATGATACTGCATCAAGCCCTACAATAATGACATTTTGAACAGAATCAATTGTCATGATGACAACTAAAACTGTCCATATAAGGCCTGAATAACCGGAATTATCCTTGGGGGTTGAGAGGAAATCTGCTACAATTATTAATGAAAGAGAACATTAATGAAAGAGAACAAAATTGAATTTAGATAACTATCAGTATCATTTTATAGCCCATCAGCAGATCAGGGTAATTCTGGTGCTGGAAAAAAACAGTGTGCTCAAAGACAAATTTTCAGTGTTACTTTCACTACCTCTTTTGCTTTAAATAAAATATGGCTTTTATATCACAACAGATCAATCCCTCAGTTTAGCACTGTTGTTTTTTGTTTTTTTGGGGGGTGAGACAGAAGCCCAGATAATGAATTTTCACATTCATAAAAACAGTCCGAACTCCATACCAAGAAGCACTTCATTACATAAGCAGTTTTTCTCAAAAATCTGTATTTTGGCTCACTGGCTTTCAGGAAATCTAACCATAAAAAAAGAAAAGAATGGCTTGTCTGGATCCTTTATTTTATTGTCTATGGCTCCTATTTGCAGATACTTTCATCCTTTAAATATGTTAAACCATGACAATAGAAAGACCATAGAGTGGATCCATTACATGTATTAGGGACTCTGTTTTTAAATATATTTGTTATCATACTAGGACTGGAAACAGATCCTGAGATCACTTCAGTGTCAACTACTATAAAAGCTAATTCATGCTTCTTGCAGTAGGCTATGTACGGTCTATGCAGCAGCATCTCGACGTGGAGTCACGCACCTCTGCATTTTCGGGACACGTCGGACAGTGTCGCACAGGCCACGCTGCAGTGACTGGCTGCATCATTGCTCTACAAGACATGCTGGAAGTGAATGGTATTACATCACCATGGCAACGGCTCAAAATCTTTTCTCTCAAACCACTTTGATCACAAGAACGATGAATTAAGAACTGACTGACATATTAGTCAGGAAGTAACCAGCTTTAAGCGATATGTTGTCCTAATTTTGAGAAACACAAAATGCTACACATAGCAACTTGCAGTGACCATTTCTTGAGTTTCATCATGAACATTAAATAGGAAAATAACTTTGCTTTTTCATTCATTTTTCCAGGTTACAATTAGTATTATTATTAAGAAACTAAAGTCATTTTGTTGTGTAAGTGCAAACAAGCAGGTTAAGTAAATAAGTACAAAAAGTTACATGTACTTGACGATCAATGAAAGTGTTGCTTGGTGACATCACATCATTAGTGTCGTCATCGTCTGGTTTCTTATATTAGTGTTTACTATGCTGATTGCCTGAACTCGCCATATAAAAATATCGACTATATAGCCCAGATGCAGAGCTCTATTTTAGGACAGACTTCACCCCATCAGACCTCACTCAGAGACCCAGGCTTCATTTGTGCTAGGGAAAATATAAACACATTCACGGCCAAAAAAAAAAAGGTAGCCAATATTTTTCTGGTATTCCTTTAACGAGGTAAAAGGGGATGATTGAGTGGGCACAGTGTAGTACACATGCAATGCCCAGGAAACATGTTTTTACATTTAAACACTGAATCAGCCAAATCAAATCAGTGAGTCCTTATTCATTATTCCTTATTCATAAGTAGGCAAACTACACATTTTGTGTGCCAATTAAGTATGCAATAATTTCAAAGACACTTCATTGTCTAACTTTTCTCTCTTATCCAATAAAGTCTCACCACTTTTTGCTGTTGTTGTTTTTAATTGAATTCAGTGTTGTACCGCTGACTGACTGACTGTTTCCCTTGATGTTTGCCTTAATGTCTGGCTGCCTAATTGTTCTGCTGACTGTATTAGAAGCACTGAATAAGTGCTGGGCTGGCCAATTGGCCAAGCAGGAAGCCACCCAATCAATAAGAGAAAATATAAATGAGACTGTGGAGAGACTAAGAATGCAGACACTTTATAGGGAAAATAATCATAATCATCATGGCTGACTGCAAGTCATTCTAAAATACTTATCTTTTCATGCAAGGGATCAGGAAAAACATGGTGGTGGGTCATCTAAAAGTGTAATCCGCAGGGAATACCCCCTTGGAGAATGACCAGACAGCAGTGATGCAAAATGTCAAGCTCAAGAAGCATTGTTGATGGCTGCACAGTGCTAGGTCAGGACATCTTTTACTGGGACAAAGCTTTGGGCTAGAAGGGGAAAACCACTGTGTCATGATTGAACACTGAAAGGAACTGGTGCTGGAGTGGAAACTGGGTCAGCCAGTCTCCATGGTCTCAAACCAGCCAGCCTCATTTCCATCCACCACCTACATCTACTTTGTCAGTGAGTCAGGAAGCCATTCAGCTGCATTTCCCTATTCTGCATTCTACACCTATTCAGTGGATAAGCAAACCAGCGAGCCTGCCAATCAGCCCGGCTGTCCACTGCCTAATACGGCTGGTCAGAAAGTGTGTCAGCTCCAATCAGCTTGTTATCCATTTTCAGCAGCTAAAAATCAGCAGTTGGCCAAACAACAAGGAGAGCAGTATGGTCATTCTCATTCCTTTCAGCCCTCTGGGTTCACAGCTAGCTTTCGCTCTATCAGATCTGCACCCTCAACCCTCATCATCATTTGTCCACTGGGGAACATGCTACATTTTAATGCCTTCACTGCACTTCATTTTGGCTGCTAAAGCCAATATGCCTCCCTGCTGAAGCTGTGAGCCTGTCACACAGGGCTGCCGTGGTAACCGCATCACGGTTGTGTCAAGCTACCCATGGGAATAGGACAAAGAAACTGCACCAGGTGTCATATTAGTCACACATTTGGGTGTGGGGGGTATTATTTGTTTGCTTATTTATTATTAAGATGTGTGTTTTCACTGAGGACATACTTTCTTCTGTCTGTTGTGTTGCTTCAGTCATACAGTTTTTTCTTTGCTATATTCAATACAATCACAGTTCGTGACACAGTAACAGATAGGCCAAGGTGAATTCACTGTGTCAGGCAGCACTGCCTTCGTTGTGGTGTAGGTTCCATATGCCACAGGCCTGAAGGCAGTGATTGCTTTTAAGACAGTTATTACATTATTTCTACCCATTCTAAGTCATTCCAATTATACTCTAAACTAATAAACATTCATTTAAAAATGAAAAAACAGGAAAGGAGGAAACAAATGAAAAAGGCTTTGCTCCCAGGCTTATAATGAAATGCATTTCATCATTAACTCTTTAAAAACATATTTCCACCTCAAAACAGTAGGCAATTTTTAACAGAGAGTGCTCACGTAGGACATCACCTTTTACATATGAAATTATAGTTACTATTATTATTATTATTATTATTATTATTATTGTTGTTGTTGTTGTTATTATCATTATTATTACTATTATTATTTTTACATTATCATTTAACCCATGTTGTCAAACAAACTGCAGTGTTGAGCTCTCTGCATAACTGCAGTGGAAGAAAATCCAAACCCTGACAGCCTTATAATCACACAACGGCATTATTATTTTGGAGCAAGTCAGCTTTGCAACGGGACAATTACTTTAGCTTGGCAAATACACCCAAAATTATAGGGATCGCTTACAGGTCCTTAATTTAAGACCACATAAAATGGGAAATGACTTGCAATGCAATGCTCCTAGATATAAGGCGGTAGAAATATGCAGGTTTTATTTTCTCACGGTCAGACAGCTAGTCATTGTGTTGTGTAATATTTAGTTTTGAACTTGCTGAAATTTACAAAGGCTAATGCAGATTATGGATGAAATGAATAAGGAATATAATTTTCTGCTGTTTATAGTGCTGACTGCCTGCATATCTTAAGCAATCATGTTGGCAGCGAGGACAGAGATTCTCTCAGTTTGGTTTCTGTCACGTTACCATGGAGCACGCACAAATGTTGTCATGCTAGTTTGGTTCAGTCCAACTTCCTTGTCTTTAGAAATAGCCAGATTCCATTTGAGATAATTCAGCTTTGTTGTGGTGGAGCCATGCTACCTTACACTGAACTAGAATGTGCTTTACTTCCTTGAACTTAACCAGTGCTGGGCATTTTGTGCCTTTGATAGTGACATAACTGCTACCAAAAGCAGCTACCTGAGGACAGATGCAAATCAGCACAAGAGAAAGTGGAATTTATTTTATTTTAAACGACACCAGAACCCCTCTAGTGGCTGCTCTGCTCCATAGCTCTTACTCAATTTTAGCACAACATAATTATATTACAATTAAAAACCGCCAAATTACAAACTTTATCAGGGTGTGGCTGACAGAGCATTTGTATTTATACACAAGATAACCGACATTAGTACAGACTTGTCATTATTGTCATTATTATTGTGCTTGTATTGGACTTTTAAATGCAGATGTATGCTCTATTTTGTGTGTGTTACATGACTACATTTCTTGTATATGCAATAGTGATGACTTTCTGTTTCCATACTAATTTCAGATATGGCATTTCAGGATGCATTTGATCCATCCATGCCCATGAAGCCTGTGGGCATCACTGCAGGCTTTAGACACCTCTACAGGATTACTAAATATGAAATTGCTCATTACGCCAATTACCCAGTCTTGTCTGTCTTGGCAAGATCCTCAGTAGTGATTATTATTGGCACCTCAGCACCACGCCTTCCGAGGCACTTTTAAACTGATTTCCTGGGGAAAACCCTTGAGGCAATTATATTATACTTGTTTATTATAACATGGTGGGAAAAAGGCCTTTGTGTTTGAGCAAATTACTGTTGTTATGCACTGCAGATAACTCAGCAAACAGTAGACCTTTGGTGCACTGCTGTCTTCAGTGTCACTTGGATGCTGTAGTAGCAACAATCATATCAGTTTCAGTTTGTGCCATCTGGTGTCATGATGACGGCCTGATTGCACTACTTAAGTTTCTTCTTGAGCTGGAGCCTATTGTCACTGCCAGAACTCCTGGTTATACCACAGAGGAGACCTCCTCAAGTCAAATTAACTGCATGATCTGAGTTTTTAACCAAGAATATAAGTTGTTCAGCCTGCCAGTATTTTCTCAGTTTCTCTATTACTATTACTATTTCTTTGACCTTTCCACAAATGTGTGGTTTCTGTATTGAGAGTTGGATTTAAATTTCAACATCCTGACTACCAGCATGGTTGACAACAGCAGACAAACAAACAAACAGACAAATACAGTTATAAAGAGATTCAAATCAGCTGCTCTTATCACAGATGCCTTCATGTCAAATGAGGCAACTTATAATGATTGGCTACCTGACTATGAGCAACAAATACATAACAACACTGCCAGTCCGAGTCTTAAGTTCACTGTGGATGTCTGCCCTGTGATTGATACATACACAACTGACCATACTGCTGGAGAGGTAACAAAAGAAACAGATAGATGAAGAAAGAAAGAAAGAAAGAAAGAAAGACACACCTGAATGGTGTTTACAAGAAAAATACATTTGTGATAAAAACTCTACTTTGCAAAACTCCACAGAAACACAGTGATTGTTAGTAATATAGCAATAAAAATAACAATAAGAATAACAAAAATGAAAAGCTGCTTTTGAGGAACACTTAAAATCAATGACCAACATAATTTTCATACTACGGACCCCCCAAACACATCCATAGTACACCATTTAATAAGACTGCACCGCAAGGAACCCCATTAGAGGGAACTCATGTTGCTGGATATCACTTAGTACAGTATGATACAGTAAGCTGAAGGATAAACCTGGTGCTCTTTACAGAAGGTGAAATAACAGTGAATTTTAAATATTCCTCATGTTGCTGGGATCCCCCAGAAAGCCCCTCAGGGAGCCCCGGTGGTCCCTGGACCCCGCTTTGGGAACCACTACTGTAACCTAACACACACCAACATACACTGACTGTGTAATATGAACGATGAAAGCAGGTCGTTAAGACTAATGTCACATCATGATAAATCTTTTGGCAATCACTGCAGAGAGAGGGGTAGACTGCAGAAGCAGAGGTTGCCACATTTTCACTGCCAGTGCCAGCACTATGTCACGATATTTCATAACCAAGCATGAGCCAATTTGTCTCGTAACGGCTAGGATTTGGTTACGAGTTACTTCTGCAGCTACACTTGCTACTGTGTCACTCCAAAAGACACACGATGGAGGCTTTGAAGTTACTGGTAAAAGGATGGATGCTGTCGAAGAAATCGCGTGCCAGACACCAAGGCCTGTTTACATAGCTAGCTTACTAGCACTGGTTAGCCCTGGTAGCTTACTCGTTCGCACTTAGGTAACGCTAGTTAACGTTAAACACGCCTGCCGACCGGGACTTACCTATGCATAGGAACCTCTCTCAAGCCCCAGTAATTCCTGACCACAGTTAAAGCTCGCCTGACAGAATGTGGGCGGCTTTCCCACCGTTTTATGCATGACAGCATTTAGCCCAGTTGGCTAATATTAGCTTACAGTTGCTAGCTAAGCAGCGCTAACTGTCAAGAAAAATGGACTTGGCCAGCGAGCTTACGTCCCTCCTCCTGCTCTAGAAAATCACACTGACATGACCACAGCGCAAGGAAAACACGACGCTAACCATCATGGATAAAAACCAACAAGCCCGTCGAGGTGCATAATCGATAACTGTACTGCTCGTTTTCATGTTGTACTTACAATAGATCCAGTGGGAAATGTCTATCCATTGAACGTCGCTGGGTGAAATGAAATAGCAACCCTCAGAACTGTGACATAAACGATTTTCAATCGGTGACCCAGTTTCTCTTCACCGTCATGCCTGTCGGACCACTAACCTAGTTTTTCAACCAATAGCGTTAGGGGAACCACCCTATGTGCCTCTTTAGCCAATGAGAAAACAGTTCATGTCGGGAAAATATGATGGTCGCGCGAGTTGGCCAATAAGAGCCAGGAAAGAACGGAATGTATATGTGTGTGTGTGTGTGTGTGTGTGTGTGTGTGTGTGTGTGTGTGTGTGTGTGTG
>OMKZ01038500.1:0-18307 GCA_900302535.1 Neoniphon sammara | reverse complement strand
CGGAGAATTTGCATTAGCCGTGTGTTTGGCCATCAAGTGGTATTTCAGACTGGATGTGCTGCGGCGATAACTCAGTTCACACCGACAACACACACAGATAACTTTGGTCTTGTCAGTCGACCCATCTGGCAACTTTTTTAAACTAAACTTTCCATTCAGAATCTTGTTTGCATCCATTTCGGCGTTTCGCGCCTGACATCCACACAAACCGGCAGCCTACTCTTTTACAGCTAGCAAGCAGGCAAGACCCAACACGTGCGCGGGGCGTGCCTATTGTTTTGTTTCCGGTTTACAACCAGATCCTGTAGTTTTTCTAAGGTTACTAGCAGTGGCCACAGCTTATAAAAAAATACAAGTTCACTAGGTCACAAAGAACGTTAATCTCGCGATAAAAAAAAATGACGCCGTTAAAATTGATTTGCGTTAACGCGTTAATAACGTGCTATTTTTGACAGCACTACTGGAAATAGAGCTCTGATTCACAGTTGGGGCACGCCAACCACCTTTATCAGTCACATTTCCTTTAATTTTGAGAATTTAAATTATTGTAGGTCTAAAGAGAAACACAATATAGATGCAACACGGCCTGAAAACTATGGCATATTTCCAATTATATGACTGCCTTTTATTAATAATGCATGGATTTGCATCATTGCATTGCTTGGTCATTAGATTAAATTAATGTGTTATCTTTATAGTCGGTGTTGAATGCAAACCTGGTTAAAGACAAGCAGTGGCCTCTGTACTTCCACCGCCTTTTCTCCAGTGCAGACATCGCAAAAAAAGTGTTGCAAGTCAGGATCCTGCAGATCTTGGAGAAACTACACACAGTGTATTTAGCTGCTCCAGAGGCTCCTAGTGAGAGCTTTAGTGCACAGACATGTTGAAGTCTGAATGGTGAATAAATTTGTGGATAAATCCCCACTGTGTGCACTTACTTCAACTCTAAATATGTGAATAGAACCTCTGATTTCTAAAATAGGTTCAATCAAGATTGCAAGACTAAAGCATCAAATTTATACCCAAGAGACAGTTATTCTTTATTTTGTACTTTGAGTGCCTCTACTGCTCAGCTACCTTCACATTTTCAATGTCAGGTCATTATGCTGCCTTCAAGTCACATGGGAGTAACTGGCGGAACAACTTGACTCTTGAAAGCAACCACTTGGAAGTGTTTGCACGCACAAACTTGTTTTAAAGTGTCCAAGACCATTACTAAAATTTTCTGTTGACTCCTTTTGCTTCTGATCAGCTTTTCTTTTTACACTTCGCATACTTAGGACACAGCAAATACTTATCCATCCTGCTATTGGATTTTAAGTGCTCAGACCACAAAATGACAGTTCAGAGTTTTAATTTGTTTCACTTTATATCAAAATGTCATTTCCTGCACTAGACTATAGTTCTTTCCTTGTCAGCAACATTCACATTTCGGGAAAGTCAGAAAGTCCAAATTCTCTTTTACACATGACACCTGAAGTGAAGAATCTTTTCTAGTAGTATTTAGCTGAGATGAACTGTCAATAAGGAAGCTGGTACTGTATCTACTTTCCCATATGACATGAATGCACCATTATAACATGAATCACCTTTACACCCATCTGTATTTTATTCTATGAGGTGTGTTTGCCAATAACTGAGGTTCTCTGGACTCTTTGAAATATCAGATCCTGTCCTGGCTGATCAAACTTCATAACTGCAACGACCCGGCAGCATCCATGAACATGAACCAGACGGAGGCGCTCATCTTCAGGACTTTGTGCTCCATGTCTCCCCAGCAGTGGTACAGCTTCTCGTTGCTGGTGGCTCGACATCTCAACATGGAAAAGCTCATCTACACAGTAAGGCTTGGTTCAGACTTGAAAAAAAATAACATTGTTCACTTTCTTTAGCTGTTCATGCCGTGAAAGTCGCACAGACGTGTGAATTGGCCAGTCACATGGGCCGGCCAACAAGTGGAAAATGGGTTTAGTTCAAGAACAGAAACCCTGACCTTTCCTCCATAACTGAACAGTAGGTGTGAAATGTCTTCCAACCAGAAACATCGAGAGCTTGATTTATCAGACATGCCCCAATTTATGCACCACTTTACTTTGATTTCATGAGCACAAACCTGCACTGCGGCACCTTGGTAAATCAAAGACAGACACTATCTGTCTAGTTTGCGCATGAAAAAAGTCCCACAAATCCTTGATAAATCAAACCCCTGACTGCTCTGTTTGTTCAGGGAACATTTAAGTTAGAAAAATGGTTGTGTATAAGACACCATGAAAATAACACATCAAACTACCCTAAAAAGGTGGAATTTATTTATTTATTTATTTATTTTTACTGAGAAGCCTCTTCTGCCCGCACATATTTTAAATTACAAGGAAATGAGTACTTGATTTATTTAGTCTCGCAAACAATGTCTCTCCATCTGAGGCTTTTTCTGAGTGTTTGTTTAACAACAAACACTGTTTAACACTCTTTATATGTAACAATATTTCAGCCATAATTGAAAGTACCACTTCTCTAGTTCTGGGGCATATGTAGTAACAGCATTATTATCATTATTATTATTATTACTATTATTATTTCTCCAAATTCCTATAAAATTACAAATGTGTCAGATGTTGTCAGTGAGAGCAGAGGGGCTATGGAGTGTCCCTGAGAAACTGCAGCATCCAAAGAGTTTTCTGTTTCTGTCGCACGCTGTTCAAAAAGTCCTCTCGACTTTAAATTGGAGAAGTCACTTGTGCCTGCATTAAGTGTCAGCCAGTTTCTTCTTTCAGGAAAATCCTACTTGCTGTGCTCCATCTTATGAGCTCAGCTGAGGTGAACCAAAGTCTTTCAAAGGATTTAAAGGTCTGTTTTAATTTGGACTGAAAAAACAATGAATTAATGACAGGCACTGATAGGAAGTACATACAAGTAACGCGATATACAGCAGAGTTATTATAGATCCATTATTGTTGCTATAAGCCAGAGAGCACACAAGTTGATTGGGACACTGACTTCATTAGTGCTGTTTTAGCCTTGGTTTTATTTGTTTTTGTTTTTTTGTACTATTTGTCTTACATTTTTTTATGTTCTTGTTCTCTGTAATTTAATATAGCACTTTATAAGCTGCTTTGGTTACTTGAGTTTATTTGAAAAAGAGAAGGTTCATCTGAATATAAATGCCCTTTACCCTGCTGGCCCGTTCTGTGTCTTCAGCACTGCTGAGCGATCCAGCTTTGTTCAAACCCACAGAACTGGATTTTAAATTCTAGTGGAGATCCCAAGGTTTCCAAAGATATCAAGTATGTCCTGCTGAATTACAGGGAAATGTGTATAAAATGATGCATAAGACATTTAGATATTTGATGTAATGTGCAGCCATAAAAACATGACGTCTTGGGTTTGAATATTTCGTTCAAAATAAGCAATACAACATAGGAAATCATGTTTTTCTTACATTGAAGCTACTTAAGGGGAAATTTAAGTGATGTTTAAGGGGTTAAAATAGAAAAAATGAAGAAATAAGAAATATGCTAGAGCTCTGGTCTCCTCTCCTCAGATGGTGCTGTCTGAAGACATGCAGAGTCTGATGGGAGTCATGGTTCAGATGGTGAAGTTCCTGACAGACATGATGAAGACTCTGCTTCCTGCTGTCAATCAGCTGCAACACTACCTGCTCTCCATCGATGACCTCAACCTGGTGGCCAACCCCGAGTTTGACCGTGTGAGTCGACTTCACTACTTCCTGTTCCTGTCTGAGAAAGTGTGTGATTGTGTATGTGTGGTCATGAAAAGCTCTAAAAAAGTACGGAGCACAAAAGTCTTGGTGTCAGTATTCCTGTAAATGATCATGTAGAGTAGAATATAATAGTCGGTATAAAGAAATGCAATAATTTAATAGAGTAAAACAAGGAGTGCAAATAGATTTTTTTTGCACATGCAGAATTGTTGCCGCTTTGTCAGAATTTATTACTGACATTAGATTAGATTAGATCAGATTAGATTCTTTATTGTCATTGCACAAGTACAACTAAGTTGCACTGGCAACTCAGCATAAAAAAATCCAGACAATAAAAAGTAAGTAAGACAATAATAGGCAACGATAAATATGTAATCTAAGACTGAGTACATAAAAACTGAGTGAGAAACCATAGTGGGCAAAGTCCATTATCAGCTTAAGGGGAAAAAAATAAATAAAAACAAATAAATACTCAAACAGAAAGTTTTCACAATATATTATACCACAGAACAAATTCATATTAGAAGGACTTTACTATTTAGAACTGATGTCAGAAAGATATTTTGGTCCTTATTCCACAGAGTGATGCGGGTAGCTGCTACTGATGATTACAGACATCATCTCAACTTTCATTTTATATTTACACAGGCTCTCAGTGTTTCATTTGTATTCCCATTTACATACTGTCACAAAAAAGTTATTCATTAAAATGTGGCACAATTTGACTGAATCAGTGACATTACGCATGAACGTTGGACCTCTGTTTTTCTGCCGTAGATGGTGCGTGAACGAAGCGCCTCCATGTCCAGCCAGGCGACGTTCCTCATGATGTCTCGCGTGCTGTGCAACAACGGTATCCTGGCTGTGTTCGGACTCTCCAAGATGCCCCTCATGGCCGAGTCGGACTCGCCCAACATCCAGCAGCGGGAGGAGATGATCAAGAAGTTCAAGATCCCACACGATGCCAGTATGTTGGGAGGAGTTTTATCCTAAGAAGTCGATGCCAAGTATCCCCCAGTAGAGCCCGACTGATATATTGGCTGCCCATTATTCGTCAGTATTGGCTCATCACAGATATATCAGTCCAATATGTAATAAATAAATAAATATTGCAGTAAAAAGCACTTGAGATCATTTAAAACAGTGTTATTAAATATTTCATCCAGCAGACGTCATTATTTACAATACTTTCTACAGCAGTGAATTGGCAGAGCAGCAAATCCCAGCTGAGCAGATGGTGCTGTGGATTGTGTTAACAAGTGAAGAAGTTTATTGTTCTACTGTAAAATATCAAGTGCTTTTATGTAGGCTATAAAAATACCAGCCAATATATTATTAGAAGAAGTTTTTGACTCCCTAATATTGATATCTGTTCCCAAAAATCCAATATCGGTCAGACTTTTTACTCAAGTAGAGCTACTTGTCTTTTAGGTATTCCTTTGAGAAAAATCAATTATGAATCAGTCATTGGAAGATGTATTTGTTACGGTGTGATTGGTTGTGCTTTCTTTCTTGTTAAACAGACCTGCTGTTCAGCTTTTCCTGTGTGAACCAACACATATTCAGCTGTGATATGCAATGTGTATCGTTTGGTTTTTTTTTGTTTTTTTTTACTGAGAGCAATGCATGATGGTTTTCCTCCTTTGCCCAGCTCCATTCTGTATGAACCTGTACCTCAACATGGTCAACACCACGGGAGGAGCCATCGCCTGGGCCTTCCTTAAACCCATGCTGATGGGGCAAGTCCTATACAGCCCTGACACACCCATCACCAGGGCGATCATGGAGAAGGTACACAGACACACACACACACACACACACACACACACACACACACGATTACATACAAACATTCAAGGCTATGGTACACATTCAATGGAAACAAATTTAGACAGGTTCAACAGATACATATTTGTGGGTAATATAAAGGTCCGTACAGGCTGTCTGCCTGAACTTCGGTTAAATACATCATTCATACGTGACTTTCTGCAATAGACCTCTGAAGTGATCAGGGCATCTGGTAGAAAATCCAGTTCCTCTATTCTTTTTGTCTGTGGCAAAAATTAAAAGGGTTTCTGGTTCCCGTTCACCGGTAATTTTGTCCCTAAACTGTGACATTAGGTAGACCACAGAGTGGATCCATTATCCATTCAGGGACTTCCTTCTGTAGCGTAGAATATGCGATGGATCCCATCAGGCTGTTTAGCTGTCTGTCCCCTCCTTTGCCATGTCTCTTAGTTGCAGCTAGCACTTCCCCTTGGGTCTGCAAGCAACAGCTAAATAGCTAGCAACAGCTAGCCCATCAACAAAAATAAAATGGGTACATTAGAATAGAATTTGGACTTTGCAGTGTCAGAGGCATGTGTTGTATTGCACACCTTCAGTTAAGGCTTTCTTCACATATTTTCATTCTATTCTCTTTTTTGGGCATGTTTGACTGGTTGTTGGTAGCCTATAGCCCGTAACCTTCACAGACTTGTACAGACAGGTGCACACATTTAGTGGGTGTGCTGTATATACATATATACAGCACACCCACTCTCCCACACAAACATGCCAGGTCATTAGACCCTTGCTGCTAGTCATTTCATTTCGCATTATAACCATCGTCTCCATCCGTTCCTTCCCCAGTCCAACGGCACCCTGCAGGAGTTTGCAAACCTGAAGGCGTACTCCGAAGAGTGGATCGAATCCTCCAACTACCTCATGAAGTCTGCCAAAATACTCAGTGACACTCTGCCAATGCTGCAGGTTGGAAAACTTTACACCAAGTGCTGCATTTCCACCTATTCTGCCTCTGTCTTACTGTCCTCTGTGAGAGTGTGCAGATAAATTCTGCAGTGGCCTTCCCCAGCTTTCAGCAACTGAATCTTGATGTTGTGCAATGTCTCTTCCGCCCCCTCTTCCCCTCCTGACAGAATTCCCTCGGCAATTCCTTTGTGAAGAGGTTCATTGAGATGCAGACGGACATCAATGTCGGCAACATGAAGGAGACACTCAGCAACTTCTGTGAGTGCACATTTGAAGGTCTTACTTATGAAAACTCAGATACCCAGACTCACCCTTAAATCCTTCACTCACTTATTGCCTGTACAATATCCACACTATCAAAAAAAGAGCCTGCTTCCAAGGTTTTATTGAATTGTTTCAGTAATTTCAAACAGAATTTCTCACTGCGTCTCTCCTTCTGGATTAAACATTATAGCTTGAACACATGGCACATATTTGATTATGCACGTTGTGTTCCTATTTTATTCATAAGATTCCACTATAACATTACTATACAGTTTCCTTGTATTTTATGCACATATTTACATATAACTTTTCAGGGAAAAGTTAGTTTTCAGTTGGCATAACAAAGAAAAAAATTTTGAGTATGGAAGTTAATGTCATGCTCAGTCAAGCTAACACACCATCGACCGCTTTTAATTTGTTTTTTCATCAGAATTGCATAGCCACTGTTGTAATTATTAGATGTAATTATTGCCATTATATTTTTTTTCTCAAAGCTAACATGACAGTCATGCTGGAGAAGAACAAACCCATCCTCAAACAAATCACCACCTTGTCCAACCTGATGATGAACATCTCCTCCTGTATCAAGTTTGATCGTTACCGTGGCTACGACTCTGCAGACGAGCTCAATGCCGTGGCTCAGGACCTGGCTAAAAACCGTGACCTCTATGCAAGTGAGTACATATGCTACTAGAACTGGGCAATATATCAATAATAACAATATTGTGATAAAATGCTATATACCATCTGGGATTTTGCATATTGTAATATGATATAGTATAAGTGTCTTTTCTTGGTTTTAAAGGCTGCATTACAGTAAAGGCATAGAATGTTTTAAACTTAATGGACTGTTCTATATGTTCCATTATTTGCCTCTACTTGTTTGATCATCATATCCACATTACTTAGGATTGTTTATTAAAAATCCGTTGTGTCTAAATATCTTATGCAAGCACCAATAGTCGCTACTTTACAGTATCAGCCTACAAAGTTAATTTTGTTCTATTTTGTCTTAGTATTTGGTCAAAGATAACATGATTTTTTTTTCAATATTTCCCAGCCCACTATAACAGCTTTATAAAGATGGAAGCCTCTTGTATTGAGATAATTCAGTTTGCCCGGTCCATTAGACAGTACCACATGCATCCCTGTTGTTGATGCTTGTAAGCTTGATACCAAACAAGATTAAAGCAGATGGATGTCAGCTTTATCCACCTGGCCCATTGTTATACTCAAACTCTTGTCATTTTGCCCTGGCTGGATCGGTCACAGCTAACAACAAGGCAGATTTACAGGCTAAAAGCTAATGCTAGAGCCACCACCAGCCTGTCATATGAATTAACTGAATAAAAGTGTAGAGAAGCTTCCATGATGAACTCCACGCTTGTCCAGATTTTCCGTGTTAACGACATTATGTGTCATAACAATATGGTGTGAACACAGTATTAGTCTCAAAAGATTTCTGGTATTGATTTATCATCCCTGGAATAATTGAATCTCTTTGATTTTGCCAAAAACAGAAAACACCACCTGAATTGTTTGCTTCAGCCAGACAAAAGCAAACCCTTCCTGTCCCTTGTTGCACTGCACTTTGCAGAATACAGTCAATGGCCACTGGTTAGATGCTGATCTTTTTTCTTACCAGAATACTGCAGGTTGTGTTACAGTTTGTGTCAAAAGAGGAAGGGCAAGATAATCCTAAGGTTGGCTGCCTGAGTGTGAAACTAGACTGTAAAAGGGCCTGGCTGCTTCAAAAGAGTATGTGGCCTCTGAGCTCATTGAATACAAACCCATTTGCTCTCTATAATCTACAATGCTTCTTCAAAAGGTGTCAGTTGATAATAAGCGCAATGGAGCAGAAAGATACTTTTGGGACGTCCGCCCAGAGCAACACAGCTTAACTAGAGCAAAGAACCCACCGACAGTTAGCCTGATTCCCTGAGGCTTTGTTTTGTTTTTGCTCTAAATTTCCTTATCAAGACAGACACTCCACTTACCGAGCATTCTGTCCTTCACTACACATTATGTGCAATGAAACGGTGCAATCTCCCCTCAAGGTGTCATCTTCAAGCTTCCCAAAAATGAGGCCTCATCCAGGAAACGTCGGGACAGCTCCGCCTCCAAGTCCTCCCTCCCTCCCAAAGTTGGCTACACCATCCGCATGCATATGGACAACGCCATGCGCACCGACCGGGTCCGCGACCCTTATTTCGTCAAGGACACGCACATCCTGGCCAGGCAGACCATGCGCTACAACCGGGGCTTCATCTACCTGCAGGAGAGCATCGACCGCGCCATCATCGAGATCCAGAGCGGACACAAAGTCAGCGAGCCCGCCGTCCAGCTGCAGCCCTTCCCTTACCCCTGCCACCTCCGGGACGAGTGAGTGGCCTTGACATACATACACACTCACATATTCACTACTAACAAAAACATACACACACACATTTCCTTATCAATGCGTGCATAGATTCATAGGTGAACACACAGAGAATGCACTAATGTGGAATAATGTATATACGCCTTCATTATTCACTTATAACTTGGGAATGGCATTAAGTAGACCCTTTCATATGAAAATCACTTCAGCACCGTGTGCATGAATATTCACTATTGCATACATTTGTTTTTGAAGAACATACATGCACATGCTCACTCACACACACATTCAAACACAGTCAAACGCCCCCCAAGCCCTTTATTACCCGTCCATAAAGGACACCCCTCATCTCCCTAGTGTGCATCCAGTCCAGCGCAGGTTTGGCATTAACTTGTGCATCGATACAGTACATTGTTTACAATAAATCAGCTTGAGTGTAAAGCCTATGTTTGTACTTTCCCTGGAGTGCTTGTGAAGACAGTGTTGATATCTCATCTCAACAGCACTAGCGGGCCTCTGTCTCTGGCTGGCTGCCTCCTGTCCAAGTGTGAGATATGGTGATCCTTGCTTCTCTGTCGTCCTGATTTATTACTCAGCAACACAAATCCTGACATGATAGCCATGAAATATGACTCTGTATTACATAAAAAAAAACAAAAAAAAAAACCAACAACATCGAGCCCCACATTCCCATGTATCACGGTCTGGACACGGTGCGGGCAAAAAGAAAAAAGGTTTTGCGTAAAGAACATGGGGATCAGGGCAGGGCTATCTACAATCCCCAAGTCTACTCCTGCTTTTTCTCCCCGGCACTTCATCTCTCTCGCTCGCTCTTCATCTGTCTCTCTCTCTTCTCTCTGGAGTCAGCGGTTGAATGACAAGCCTTTTGAGCTGCTGTGGTTGACAGTGATTGGGAGGTCATGTTTCCTAGGTGTTTGACTGACAGCTGTCATCTCTTCCCTCGCCCAGGTACCTGGAGGCCATCTCCTTTGTCTTCCCGCTCATGCTGATGATCGCCTGGGTGCTGTTCGTGGCTGACTTCGTTAAGAAACTGGTCCACGAGAGAGAACTGAGGCTGCACGAGGTAAAGATGAAACGCCGACTGAGAAATTTCAGCCTTTTTGGGGTTTATATGGCAGGGTGTCTGCAGGCCCTTAAAAAGTCCTCAGATATCTTCAGATTAGGCCTTAAAAGTCATGGTTTTACATTTTAATGAATTAATCTTAATTTAGACATGTTATTTTATTTAATTTATCCATTGCTTTCTTTTTCTTTCTTTCTCAGTTTTAGTCAAGTTGTTCTGCACCAGAGTCATATGTTATAAAACTCTCTGCCTACTGAGACTAATGCTGCCTTTAATAAACTGTGATTTTTACCTGCAGGAAAAGGCTTATTATAGGTGACCACAGCTCACTATACGCTTACCTGCCATACTTAACTGGAGAGAGAAATCCAAGAAAATCCTTGTACTTGTCCCAAGTTCTGTGGGAAAAAAATGTCCTGGTTAGATTTATTACAGTAGCAGCTTCCTATCTAACCCAAAGGAAACTGTTAGAATAACAAAATGTCCTGCGATAACAATGTCCACTCCTTTTCTCAATCTTTAGCCTTTTTTCTCTGACATTCTCTGGGAGGTGGCTTTGCTTTTTGTTGTTGAGAAAATCCCCCTGACAAATACATCAGATACATTATTTGCATAAAGGATTTGTCGGTAATTATAATCAACAGTGCAGTCTCTTTTTTATTAAATTTGAGTGCATGCAAAATTTGATGTAAATCATTATTCTATTACATAGGATATAAATGAATTAAAAAATAATTGCACAACTTCCAGCAGGCAGCATGATGACTCTCCCTCCCTTTATACGTCCTGGTTTCCTTACATTTACTTTCAAATCTTCTTCACTGCTGCAAATGTTCACAATCAGCAGCAGCATCCAAACTCAGAAATAGCATTTGCCGTTTGTTAACCCTTTGGTGACTTCTTTCCTCTCCCACAGTACATGAAGATGATGGGCGTCAACCCGCTCAGCCACTTCTTTGCCTGGTTCCTGGAGTGCGCCGCCTACCTGGTGTTCACCATCATCATCCTCACGCTGGTGCTGAAGTACGGCCGCATCCTGCCCAACAGCGACGGCTTCCTCCTCTTCCTCTACTTCTGCGACTACAGCATGAGCATCATCGCCTTCAGCTACCTGGTCAGCTCCTTCTTCGACAAGACGTACATCGCCGGCCTCAGCGGCAGCCTCGTCTACGTGCTCTCCTTCTTCCCCTTCATCGTCGTCATGGCGATGGAGTCCAAGCTCAGCTTTGCGGAGAAGAGCGCCCTGGTGAGCAACCTTCCCAGATGAAAGGCTTTGGTGCAGCAGGGCTGTGCACATGTAGAAATGTCTTTTAGAGTCACATAATAAATTGTAGAGAGGTCAGTGCTCTAGCAATTATAACCATTTATACTACCATTTATAACCATTTTTACCAGTTATAACCACTCACACTACAAATCAGCATCACACTTTGACACCCGGAGATCAAGAATTTGTCCCTCTGATCCATTACATGAAAGCCAAAACAAATAACCTTAGTAAGTGACTTAAGAAACAAACTTTGTTGTTAAAATTCACTTCTGACAATTTGACAGTATTTTATAACCAGTCCAGTGTTATATAATGAATTGTAGTGTAATTATCTATATGTGTACTGGAGTTTGACTGATATATTGTCTCATCGTAGATATGTCAATATCGGTGTATATGTTCGCCGATATGCCAAAAAATAAATAAATAAATAAATAAAGAGCAAAAAAATTGCAGTTAAAAGCTATATAACTGGCTATAATTTAAAAACAGTGTTAACATTAAATAGTCCCGCAGACTGTTGTTTAGCAGTGAGTTGGCAGAACAGCGAATCACAGCTGAGCAGATGGCGGTGCGGATTGTGTTTGTTCAACTGTAAAATGTCAGGCTTCCACTGTGTATCTGTATTACAACTATTTGATTACCAGATGATGATGATGATTCCTTGCTACAAGTGTCTGTTTTTTATGTATAAATAAATATCAGCAAACATGTAAAATATGTAGTGATCAGGGATATTGTTTGAGAGGGCAGTTTCAAGTAACGTAACTCTAAATGGTAAATCATGCAATTTGCAAGTGATGATATGAGGCTGAAGTGAAGAAACAGAGCCTTGCTTTCTTACATTAATGTACTTGTGTATGACAAGTACACTGCAGGCAGACGATGTGTCAAATGTTGATTTTTTAGAATATAGTGTTTTTTTCCAAAATGCTACTCATTGTGTTCATCTTCTAAAACAGCTGATACATAGTTTATCGCTCAAAATACGTCAGTGCATCCTCAGAAATGCCACTTGCTGCAAGCATTTCTGAATATATGGAAGCTATTGTCTTTTTGTTCTTGTTTTGTTATTGTCTTTTTGTTTTGTTCCATTTTAAGGCTTTCAAACAGAGATGGAGTGGAAGGCACACCCATATTCACCGTTTTTTAATTTGCAGAGAAGAGTTTACTCACTTTTTTATACTGACATCAATTGTTTGAGATAAATTCAAAGACATCGCAATAACTGGCATCAAACTGGTGTAGGTTATATGAGTGCAGAGTCTTTTAAGACGGAAAACAAAAGCATATTTTTCTCATCGGTGGTTATTTAGCTTATGATGATCACTGACTGGAGGTCATAGTGTATCCCAGCTTATTATTTACCACTACATCACCGCATGCAGGCAGGATTGTTTTGAAACAAGCCTCTTCCTGCAGGGTTTTGAGCATCAGAAGAGGCTTGTGAAGAAAATCTGTCTATGCTGCACAACAGATTTGTCAAGAGCAAAGAGCCGAAGAAACATTACAGAAAGACAGAGGGGGGAAACAAAGAGGATACATTTACTGATGTTGTTTTTTGTCGAGTGTCCTGTCTAATTTGTGCGTCTCATTTCCTGCAGAGTTTGTTCTCCCCGACCTGTTTCAGTTACGCCAGTCAATACATCTCTCGCTACGAGTCCCAAGGAGAGGGTACGAGCACGCCGACATCTGACTAACATCAAACGGCATCTCTGTGCCATCCACACACACTGTATCTTCCCACAGAGAGCGAGTGGGAGCCAACAAAACACTGATACCTTTCTTCTTTTGACTTCTTTAGGAATTCACTGGAGCAACTCGTACACCTCGCCCATAGCCAGAGACACGGCCTCGTTTGGCTGGCTGTGCTGGATGATGCTCATCGACTCTGTGCTCTACTTCATTATCGGAGCTTACGTCCGGATGGTCTTCCCAGGTAAACCAACACAGTGAAAATACCAGCCAATACCAACAAATGTCCAGCAAATGATCAGTCAATTAATCAAGTTAGTTGTTAGACAGAAAATGGATTCCTCCTCCTCAGATGAACAGCCAGTAGGAACACTGTAACACAGCTTGGTGCCAGACCTATCATTATCTTAAGATTGAAATCTCAAAATCAATTCTGAAACTAACAGTTAAAAAAATATGAGTTGTGAAGGTGCTAAATGTAAAAATGCCCTGACAGTAATGTCTGTGCTGGTGAAGATTACTTGGCTTAGAAACGCTCAATCTTTCTTCAGTTTTCTGCTTAAAAAATGTGAATTGTCATGAATATGAATTACACAGCAATCTTGGGGTGAAAGCGTTGTAATATCTCGTCCACAGAATCACTTAGTTTTCAGTCATGTTTTCTTTTCTGTAAGTAAAGCACTGCATTCTGAAATGTTGGTGTTGGTTGTTGTTCACCATAATAAATCAAGACAGCGGGTCAGTGGATTGACCTCTGTCCATTTGTTTGTTTGTTCATCTGCCCGTCATGTTCAATATCTCACACTGTTTTTCTGAAGAAATTTGGATAAATGATGTATCTCACCACTGCTTTCTGGCATTTTCAAAATTATACTGATTAACCCAATGGGGCTCCAAGATTACAGGTCAGAATATGGTGATTGGCCCAGTGGGGGGACTGAGTCATTCCTCAAGGGTTGACATGTTTACTGCCTTGTTTTTGAAATGAATCGAGTATCTGCATCTGTGCTAAGTTTCTAGTAACCCTCCACATGTTAACATTGAGCCAGTGCTAATTATTCAAGTAGTTCATGATAGGGATGTTAATACCTGGCTAATAATAATGTCTTAATTTTCTCCATTTTTGTCTCAGTTATTTCTCAAATTATGTGGAAAAAGGAGGGTTTTATATCAATTATTTTGCCCAGTGACCCCAAACTTAGGGTCCAAGCTTAGACTGTTCACTGAAAGTAACGGATTAGGTCAGTACTCAGTAGTGACATACCCTGTATCGGCACTGAAAATGTGGTATTTATGAAATGCGGGGTAAACTTATGTCCAACAGCAGTTTCATTCAGCATTGAGAATACAGTCTTTGGTTCTGTTTGTGCCTTTCAGGAAAATATGGCATCCCCGCCCCGTGGTACTTCCCCTTCAAGCCCTCCTTCTGGACAGACTTCTGCTGCTGCTTCAGGAAGGCACCCAGCTACATGGGCAAAGGCCTCCTCTTCACCAACATCATGCAGAAAAACCAGCCCGTCTTCCCCAACGACAAGGGAAAAGGTACAGAAAAAACAACCCCCCCCCCTCCCAAACAAAAAAAACAACAACTGTCTTCTCCAGCAGCGGATGAAAATAAGCAGTGCTGTCTCCTCTGTTGTTGTGTGTTTTGAAGCAAGAACATCATGTCTTCGCTTTTATGCTCTCTGTCTGTTATTTTTTCCCCGTTCCGACTCACTGCGTTCCTATCTCCCTCTCACTTTTCTCCCTATTCCCTTCTGCTGTTTGTCTGATGGACTGTTTCTGTTTCTGTCTCTATCTTTTCTCTCAGGCCAGAGCACCCTCTCCTCCAAGGACGGCGAGGACTTCTCGGGGATCCCGGTGGGTGTCGCCCTCCACGGCCTCACCAAGACATACGGTGACCGAGTGGCCATTCAAAACCTCAACGTTTCCTTCTATGAGGGCCATGTCACCTCGCTGCTGGGCCACAATGGAGCTGGAAAGACCACCACCATGTATGGCACAATACTTTGTCTTTACACCATGTCTGCATGCTTTCATCAAGCAATATCAATGCATTTTGAGCATTTGCAGCAGCAGCTCCCCCTTAATTATTGGAAGGGTCTGCTGCTGACAGGCAGATTGTTGTGCAGTCAAATCTGACAGCATGTGCAGTCAGTGGCAGGGATAGGCCACACAGGGCAAAAGAACAATTTATATTTATATTTTTTGAAGTGTTTAGCAGATGCTCTTATGCAGAGCAACGTACAATGGGTACTATAGTAGAATGAGTCTCAATTACTACATCTCCAACATCACAAGAAATCAGGAATGAGCTGTACAAAGGTCAGGACTTCAGTGTCCAACAGTATTGCTGTGACCACTGAACAATCTTAAAAGAGCAAAGTGCTAGCAGGGGCCACAGAACTCAATTTCAAGAGGGGGTGCGGCAATCCAGCCCTTTGCAGTGTGGTGCAAAAATCACTTTGCAAAAAAGTGAAACTTGTTTGAGATGGGTAATCCTTCACTGTGAACATCCTGCCCAGGTTTATTTCTGTCACTTACTTTATTCTTGTGTAGCAGTTCAGTTTAATGCCTGAAATTATTTTTTAAAAATTCAACATGTTTTGATGTGATCACATGCAGGTGGGTGGATTCCTAAAAGCATTTCATTCACCGTTGATGTCCACTCATGGACATCAGCAAAAAGATGGTGTGGATTTGGCTTCTGCTGCTGTGTTATGATAGTTACTCTGGCTAACTGCTAAGTAGGAACATCAGTTTTTCTGATTTTTCCAATAGCACATGAATGCACCATTCCTCGTCATCGGACCCAGAAATTTCTTTCAGTGCAGACACCCACACAACACAACATGCATCCTTGAAGAAAAGATTGCTTTACAAACTAAATTCAAATGTTCATGTCTCTTTAACCCTAACATGAAAACAACCCTGAGCAAAGCAAATATTCAGAAATCTAAACGTGTGGTATGCTTGAGAAAATGGCTGGTAGTAATGCAAACTATGCATGCAGTGCAGTATCTGGGTTAAGCATGAGAAAACTCCTTTAAACTTTTCCCTTGGTCAACTATAGATAAGGTAACCATAATCTGAAAAGGATTTCTTTCATGTTTGAATAAGTAATCATCACAAATTGACTACTTTACATTAATCCAGAAGACTTTTTTTTTTTGTTAACATGTGACGGTTCTTTGTGCTCAGGTCCCTCCTGACCGGGCTCTTCCCTCCGTCCTCGGGCACCATCGAGGTTTACGGCAGAGACATGCAGGTCAACATCGACGACATCCGCAAAGAGCTGGGTGTCTGCATGCAATATGACGTCCACTTCGACCACATGACCACCAAGGAGCACCTGCTGCTGTACGGCCAGATCAAGGCCCCCCACTGGTCACGCAAGGAACTGCATGATCATGTCCGCAAGTGAGTGTCCATTAGTTCAGTGCAGAAACTGCGTGTCCAGCCATATTTAATATATCCAAATCCACTTTGAGATCCTTTAAGAGATGATGTCAGAGATTAGATGAGTCTCAGGATTATGCATGATGAAGCAATGCCATTTAGCCTGCCATAATGCTGGTACCAGTTTTTTTTAATGACATCATGAAACTGTAACCCTAGCTCAGCTCATGACGTGTTCCTGCGATAAAAAGGAAATATGAGAGGAGGTTATGAGAGTTGAACAGTGAACGGTAGCCAAGTGCTCGGCGGCAGTGTCTGGTTACATAGGGGGCAATAAAAAAACAAATAAGCAATGCTGAAATATGGTTGTAGTCAAACAGATTTTTATCACTGAACTCGCTGTAATTTACAGGCATCGTTGGGCCTTGGTGGTATCATTGCAGTCTGTGGTAAGGACAGAATAATTGTTGCGTGTGTTATCCTGGAAATTAGTCCCCCGCCTAGCACCTCTAGAGCTGTAAAACATATCAGTCAAAGTTTTAAGGCTCTTGAGTGCAGGTTTAGCACACTACTGTTGTGCTTTACAAGAAGAATTAAGGACAATAATTTGGGGAGCTTAAATTTTCCACAGGCATGTTTGTCTCAGGTTTATTGTTGTTTGTTCGGTCGGTAGCATCTCCCTGGATAACTTTATGGGAAGCAGCAGCATCTAACAACTCCAAAAGTTCATTTTTCTCCTCATGGTATCATTAAGCAATGGGTTGAGACCCCAGCTGGTCATGAGATTACTTCTGCAGGGTTTCTGCACGATGAAGGCAAGACTGCACTTTTCACCTGCTTCCTGGGCTAAACGTTCAAAAACCCCTGCTGGGTAACTGGTAGAGGAGATGAAAATATTACTTTGAAATTGAGTTGTAACGTGTGATAAAAGTTTGAACTTCCAGTGAAATGCTTTCCCTCCTCACATCATTCATCTCCTCTTCCTTTTAGGATCCTGGAGGAGACGGGCATGCACGCCCACAGACACAAGCGGGTGGGCACCCTGTCAGGTGGCATGAAGCGGAAGCTGTCGATCTCCATCGCCTTCATCGGTGGCTCACGCCTGGTGGTTCTGGATGAACCCACCACAGGAGTGGATCCCTGCTCCAGACGCAGCATCTGGGACATAGTCATCCAGCACAAGAAGGGTGAGCTTCACACACACACACAAATGCGCACACACACACACACACACACACACACTAGTTCCCCATACATATCGGTTGAAAACCCATGTAAATCAAATCAATCGTATCCTGCAACAAAATTAGCTCACATTGACTGGACGCTTATTGCAAAGTTCAGAGTTCATGTTTGTTGAACTCTGACCTGTGAACTCACACATCCAATAGAAACACATCTCTCTGGGGGAGCCTTTTATTCTGGCAGTGCCAAACTGCCTGATGTTACACAACACAGCACTCCTGGAATACAAATGTAAACATAAACGGCCTGGATTTGTTGTGCATAGCTTCTGTTGAATATGCTATTATTTTTAGCCCATAAGAAGCTAGCAAGGTGATCTTAGGAAGGGAAATGTTCTCCATGTGATGTGACATTCTGATTTGACGTGATGTGTGGAGAAAAATCCATGGACTGAGTTCATATGTGACCGAACCTTTATCATGTTTAGATCATCATGGGACACTAAAACTCTCCATTTAAATCCATAATAATAATAATACTAATACTACTAATACTACC
>OMKZ01038495.1:1780-13287 GCA_900302535.1 Neoniphon sammara | reverse complement strand
TATGATGCACTGCAATGCTGTTTTGTAAGATTCTGCATCGATAAAAGAAATTTAACAAACTATTATTTAAAATTAGGAGTGAGCCGACTTTCCACTACAGATAAAGTGTTTCTTCTCACTGCGACTGCTGATTGACTGACAGCACAAAATACAGAAATGGAAAGAGCAGAAGTGAATATGAAGGGCTGCATAAATCCTGCTGCATGGAGCAGAACTCTGTCCATCTGCTCTGTTTACTGCTCTGCTCCTCTGCTGCTGCTGAGCAGGGAGCATTACTGAGGCCAGAGAAAAAAAACTTCATTAAAAAGGTGTTTTTAGGGATGCCTTCGCTAGCTTGAAACAACCACCTGTTTTATGATTCCCAACTACTACTAAGCAGTGAATTCATTTTTTTCATTGTTTCTGAATCTTTGTTCTGTCATGTGTTTTGTTGATGCGCCATTTTATTTTACAGTTAGGGGTGCAATGGATCTGAAACCGAGACCAGAACCACGATGCAAACGTCCACAGTCTCCAGTCATGGTTCTGTCTTCCATGTTGCTGCCCAGGTCAAAGTAATGCTCATCCTATTGAACCAAATGGTAATGTTAGGTGTGATGTCAAGGCAGAAAAACTAAAATTTTCCAATAATACTCTTTAAAAATGTTTCATTGTTTTATGCATATCTCGGTCAGTTTGTCACTAAAATGAACTTGTCATCAGTTTAGGCAGCAGAACTGTGTCATGACATCACAAAAAAAATTTGCACAAAATCACCACGATATTCTACTGAAACACAATAAACAATAATACTGAATTATTGCCTAACACTAAATAATGGTAGCATGAGAGACAACCCCCACCCCTCCCAGCTACCATCTCAGTGCCTTTGAGCAAGGCACCCCCCCACCACCACACACACCCTTCATTTCCTGTGCAAAGTCAGAGAGACAGCTGCAGCACCACCCACAGACGTGCATGTTCTGCACTATCACCTGAATTTCTAGACTTTGCTCACATCACGGGAGAAAGTCAAAAAGTCAAACAGATTCAGAGCTGTGAATGTGTGTGATAAGATATTAAACAGTACATATAGAAAATCAATGTTTGGACAGAAAAACAAAACAAGACAAAGAACAAAGAGACACAGAACGAAGGAAGAAAGGAGAAGAAAACTGCAGAGAAAATGTTCCGTTTAAAACTGATTCAGCAAACTGCCCAGAGACGAACAGCAGTCCAGTTTAGATGATTTCAGGTGACAGACCTGCTGACGAGCCTGAGCTGCTCATTCACCATTAACAAACCTCTTGTAACACATCTCTGTGCAGCTGCTTTTATGTAATGCCTCACAGGGTTGGTTTTCACCCCTGTCTGTCCATCAGCAGGCTAACCCAGAGCGTTCTGGATGAACTGCATGAAGCTTTGCAGGAGGGTTGGTCATGGGCCAGCGAAGAACTGATTAACTTTTTGGGCCAATCGGCCACAAGGGGGCGGGGCAACAGGTGGGTCTAGTTTTCAAACACATGCAAGTGACATCACAAAACTCAGTGGGGAGGTTGGTCATGAGGTGGCAGTGCCCACCTTCCCACACTGACTGGCCAAAAGGGGCGTGTCCTACAGCAACACTGCCTAAAGGGGGCGTATCTTAGCACAAACAGGGCCCTGATTTCCAGCTGTGACCTTGATGGAGGTCTGCACTCTACTGACTGTCTATTAATTTTATAATGATATGAATAGAGAAAAGGAATACAATCTTAGCATCTTAGTGATCTTAGAAAAGCTGGAATTAGATACTGGTTGGTGTTTTTATTTCACCAACAACAATAATCGATCACTGAAATTTCCTGTTGATCGATTAATTGACTGATCGTTTCAGCACCAGTTCATACTGGGCTGTCTTCCTCTTTACCAGGAACCTGCCGTCAGCTGATATCCTGACAGCAGGTCAAATTACAGCAGGAAACTCTGATGATAAATCTAATATAAATCAATGAGCTGCTGCTGAAGACTGACGCAACAGGAAAACAGGCCAGGTCTGACTCACACAGGACGCTGTGGATTACAGAGCCTCAGTATAATGAACACTCTCTGTGACAATCAATGTCTACACTGGTTTCCTATTCTAACATAAAATGACTTGTAGTTTATTTAACTCCTTTGTCTGCTGACTGATAAGCGGTGAACGTCAGCAGCCATCATCACACACCAACAGGAAAAATTAACACCTGACAGGAATCTCAGTGCAGTACGCGTGTGTTTACACAAAGTCTTTTACAAAGGTGTTGGCTGCTAGTGACAAAACGTCAGTATTATTTGACTTTTATCTTTACACCAGCCTAACCTCTGCACACAGTTGTTATCAATATTACCATCAATAATCCTTGATTTAGCGCTTAGAGAACAAAAGCAAATATTATTTAGACATGACTAATTTTTAATATAAAATTATTGTTTTGTCACATTCATTTAAAATACATTATCACTGCTGTTCCATTATTTTATGCTAACTTTATCATCAGTAACATCTAATTAGAGCTGGGCGATATGGACCAAATCAAATATCACAAATACCTCAATATCGATATTGTGATGATGTTGAGGGGATGACTATTGGTGCTTTCATGAGATATTTACACAATGAGATTTTTGACAAACAGTCATTAGTAATGTGGATATGAGAAGGAACCAGGTGGAGGCAAATAACAGAACAGATGCAACAGTCTTATAACTGCATCCATCTACTGTAATTTAGCCTTTTAAACCAGGGAAAAAAAAACACTTACACCACATCCAAGATCCCAGGTGATATCTAGTCTTATATCATAATATAGATCTAATACTGTTTCACCACGCAGCTCTATACCTAATATGGGCTGTAAACCGAATCCTAAAATCCCATGTTAGCATTCTGTTGGTGTCCTTTTGCCGTACCTGGTTGATGACGTAGACGCCGTAGTCGAGCTGCTGCCGCTGCAGGATGGGGTGCAGGTAGTACAGCCAGTACTTCAGGTGCTCCTCTCGGTGGCGGAAGGGGATGATGATGGCGACTTTCTGCAGCGCTACGCAGTCTGTGGGCCGGAAGCGGCCGCCGGGCTCCACGTTGGGGTTCTCGCTCTCGGTCTGCTCAAGGGTGACCGGCGTGTTGAACTCCACCCGCAGAGGACCCACTGGGCCGGGGAGACGGAGGAAATTCATTAGCAACTGAAAGTCTGAGGCACTTTGTTATACACGGTAATGGGGCTGCTGCCTGAAAGTCATCAGTTCAAATCATCACAGACCCACTGCAGTCCACAGACAGTGTCCAGACAGAGTCCAGAAATATTCCAAAAAGAGAGTTGACGCACATTGCAGTAAAAACAATTAAACTGATCAAATGTAGGGGAAAAGACCCATCACATTTATCCAGTATATTTAATACTAGAACATATAAGCCTCATACATGAGCCCTGCCTCGCTCCACAGGTCACCTGTGCAGCAGACTGACCCACTGAAGCAGCTTCAGGTTTCCAGTGTGTGACCGTAATGAGCTCAGACAGCAGAAGATGCAGTTCAGTGGGCTGAATGAACAAAGGCAGGCTGCAGTAAGAACAAAGCAGCCTTAATGAAAATAAACTGCTGGACTGGATCAAAACACAACCTGCTTTTTCAGGCTGTTGTCGAGGGTTTTCACACGCACACTGAGCTCACTATCTCAATGTCTTATTACAGCATGAAAGCAGGGACACATGCTGCGTTTTGTCGTTTGTGTGTGTGTGTTTTCCTGGGCACAAACAATAAGAAACATAGGGGAGTTAACCAACCATTCAAGCAAAGCCTGTTGGTCAAGAGGAGTGAAAGCAGGACTGACACAGCTACAAATTCAGATGCACTATTCATATTGATTAATGCCTCTACACAGTCTATGACACACACACACAGAAATATAAAAGGCAGGTAACTAAGCTCTATTATTCTAGACAAAGCGATGATGCTCTTCACGCACCAGTATCACACTGATCAGTGTAAAAATAATAGTAATGTTCATTTCTACAGCATTTTAACAGAGTTTAGAACAAATAAAATCAATATCAAGCTCAAACAAAAATAAAGCAATTAAGATACCACAGGATTCTCTCTCTCCCTCTCTCTCTCTCTCTGACACACTCACACACACACACACATACACATCTTTATGAAAACACCCTCCCAGCTGCAGCAGACAGAGCCATGAGGCAGAGAGCTGCCACATCTCGTGTGTGTTACTCTGGAAGCTGAAGCCTGCAGCGGGCAGGAAACCAGCTTCATCATGCAGCCAGCAGATCTTTCACAGCGTAAGCAGACAAATATGTCAGAGCAAAAATCTCGCTCCACAAAACAACTGGTGAGCCGCCAGCCACATTAACACGGGCAAAGTTTACCAGCACTCGGGCTGGTAGCTGCTGGTACTTTCCCAGCCTGAGACGCCTCAGGGAAACTGAGATCAGATCAGCTGAGAAACGTTCAGCTGCGTCTGATCTGAGCAGAACTACCTGGATCCTGCTCTCTGCTGATGATTAAGCTCACACTAAGACCATAAACCCAATTACGTGTAATTACAGAAGCAACCTGCTCTCTAAATGACGTCTCACTGTGATGTTTTACTGGCGGGTGTAGTTGAGGGTTTAGGAGCTGCTGTGGCCAGTTGGTGATGTGACTGAACTCCTCTTTATAATTCAGTAAAAATACTTGCGGTGCGTTCAAAGTCTTCTTCCTTGCAGCCAACTGTCAGATCTCACAGTGACCAGACAGGTCTGATAGTGAAGTCCAACAGACATCAGTCTGCTGTATCTCTGTGGAGTCACTGACGTGTCATGAAAACACTGGCTGCCAGCAGAGACGCAACCCTTCACACACTCAGGCTTCATTAAGCTGCAGTAAATACAGTTTCCACACAAAACACACCAATAGCCGCTGTGCACAATGTCAACTAATGTTTAGTGTCAAAATAAAGTCCAAGACAGCAAGAAAGGAATCTCTGCAGGGTCAAAAGACTCCAGGCCTCTGAATGTCTTCACATGTCAGATTTCACAGTGAGACACTGGAACTCAACAAGGCCACATCTGCATTCATGTTTCACATTATGAAACCAGCAAACCTGCAGGATTCACAAAGACTTCATGCATCCTGTTTGACTGAACACGGCGAATGAACAAGAGAGAAGACAGCGGAGAGGAGTGGACGTCACAGCAAGGTTTACAGCTGAGGAAACATGTGAGAGCAGCACAACACTCAGACTGATAACAAACACCTCTCTACTTCCCAGCTCAAGCAGGGACGAACTTCAGGGTTCTGCAGCTTTATCTGGCTCACATTTCAACTCAGTTTCCATCAGATCCATTTAAACTCTGCTTTGGGAGGAGAAACTGAGGAGAGCTGGTGAGGACGGTAAACTTTCCTCCCTGGGTCAATGACATGACGGAGACTTTTTGTGGTTTGGAAACATACAGGCTATAAAGTTGAAAATCCATGGGTGCACACAGAGATATTATCCCACCTGTCATGTTACTGCATTTACTTATCAGCAAAGCTGGGTGATATGAAAAAGAGCTAGATAATTATTCTCGTAAAATTTGTGTTACAGTTTGGCTTGAACGTGAAGCCATGTTGGTATTGTTAATTATTCACAGCTGGCTCTGATAATGCAGTTTCATATTTTAACCTGGAATGTTTTAGTCCTAACCACAACAGTCTTCAAACTGTAAATAAGGCTTTACAGAATGATTATTATCAGTGTTGATCAATATAAACAAAACTAGACTGTGATATTTTAGGATAAATCGTTACGCCGGACTTATTACGGATCGGCTGTTTTGGGTTGAAGCCACCAACAGACAATATTTTGTGTCCATCTTCAGTATCTATAAATGTGAATATTTCCATTTACTGAGAATGACACTACAGCCACTGCTAATGCTGCTGCTACTGCTGAGAGCGTGTGTGAACTCTGATGAAAGAGTCATCAGAATCTCTTCAGGTTAAAGTCTTCCCATTGATAATCAGCGTAGTACTGATCAATTAATCTATTAACTCAATCATTTGTCATTCAAGTAAAATCACCAACACTGTCTGATTCCAGCTTTACTGAGATCACAAGGATGCTAAGATTGTCTTCCTTTTCTCCGTTCATGTCATTATAAATTAACGTTTTTTTTTTTAATTAAAGACAGGAAGCACTAATGAAGCAGTCTGAAGACATCACTTTGGACTCTGATCACTTCCCATCAGATTTTGGCCTCAGTTTTCACACTTCACTAAATGAGTCAATAATCATTTCCATTAATCATCAATAAAAAACAACATTAAATAACCATTAGTTGCAGCCTAGTAAACAGAGATCATCATAAGAAAGCGTTGCTGCTGCAGCTGTGAGCAGCATGACTGGTCATGTGACAGGCGGACAGCAGACCATGCATTAACTCACTGCTGGTTAGTTATTAAACTTGGAGAAAGCCTTTTTTCCCGACAGCCCCTCCTCCTCCTCACAGGAACATTATGTACAGCTGCGGTAATGTTAGCAGGCATGAGAGAAATCAAAGCTGGTTCGGATGGTTCAGTTTATACTTTTACAAAGCATCAGAGTTGATGTTTTGCGGGATAAAGCTTATTTTGCAAACTAACCGTAGCCGTCAGATAAATGTAGCGCTGTCAAAAGTACAAGATGTCCCTTTGAAATGTAGTGCAGGAGAAGTAGAAAGTCTCACTAAAGTGACAAAACCTTAAACCGGACTGTGGTACTGGACAGTTGTGAGTTACCTAGCAGCGGTGAGGTTTCAGGACACTTCTCCAGCTGTTTCACACTCGTGTCTCCGCTCTGCTGGACTTTCTCTTCCGGCTGTTGGGGCTCAGCAGCCTCGTCCTGCTCCTTCTGGGTCTTGTCGTTTATCGTGATTTTGGTGGTGAGGTTGGGGCTCCTCGCCTGGCCTGCAGGCGAGTTGGACTGCTGGTTCTGCACGAAGGCGAACCTGATGTCCAGAGATCTCACGTAGAAAACCAAAGTGACTGAAATATGCAGCAGACACAGCAGCACCACCAGCTTGCATATTCTGTTGAGAAGGTGGAACCTGACGGCAGGGTCTCCTGCCATCCTGAATCACCTTGATAAAATCCAAGTTATATAAGCAACGACTATATCTTTGGTTGTCAAGTCCAAAACAGCTCTTGTAAAATGGTAAACTAACTTTGTATTTAGCCGCAGGATGCTAGCACTCCGCTAGCTAGTTGTTGCTGCGTTCGGCTCCATTTTCATTAGGGAAAGCTTCAAAGTTTCCAAGTGTCGCCAGCGAGCCCGGTTCAGTTTTTTTTTTCTGAGGGGGGGTATTTTCTAGGGGGACAGCCCAGAGGTAAAACAGAATAAAATACTAATCCACTTCGGTCCTGTCGCAGCCAAAAAATAGTCCCGTCCGTCCAAACAACACTTAAAGTAACCTAACGTTGACGCTAACTGTTACCAGGAGTGAACGTTAGCTAGGGAACTCAGCCAGTACAGTCAGCCTCAGCAAACCGAGAATAACGGTTTCTTAAAAAAAAACAAAAAACATAAAAAGCACGATTAAACGGTTAAAAGAAAATACTTCTCGGTACGGATGGATAAACGACTTCAGAAAAATTCAAACGTGAATTAAAACATCATCTAACAGCGCTGCTGTAAGTTCAACTCGACGGCTTAGAGCGAAGCTTCAGACTCGCTAAAGTTGAGGAGTCGAGCTTCTGGTTCAAGTGGTTGCTGAGGACAGCGGGGTCAAGTTTGACGCAGCAACACACTGTCTTCCGGTTAGGGGTTTCAAAATATAACTTATTGATGATGATAAGTAGTAGCGTTATTAATCTTTTTTTGTTCAGTACTTTTCTAGAAAAAAAGTTACAAAGTGCTTCAGTTGAGACAAGTAAATAAGATCATGCATCTGTTGCAAAGTGAAAGTAATAAATTTAAGGAGGGATCTGTGTGTGTGTGTGTGTGTGTGTGGGTCCTTTATTAGCCCCACAGTGGGGAAATTTACAGTGTTACAGCAGCAAAAAGAGGGCATCAGTAAAAAAGACATTAAATAGCAAATGAAATAGAAACAATATAAACAGTAATATAGAAAAAAGAAGGATGACTGTTTGCAAAGCATGGCTATTTTCGATTATTTCCTTATAGTTTATTATTTCTTATTACCGTTATTTATTGATTTATTGGTTGATTTGAAAGACAAAAAAAACCCATTTTATTATAAATTGCAAGAACTAAAATTCAACCGGATGCAGTGTTCTGACAGCAGGAGAAACTTTCTGCATAATGATGGTGTTATTTTGCTTGCCTCTGTGATTTTGAGCCCGAAATGATGAGTATTCAAGAATTTTACAGTTTGAGTGTCTTCTGTGAAAAATTAGTCAAAAGAGTAAAAGGTGCAGCCTGCAGGAATATGTGATTAATAGAAATGCATGCTTGTGAGAAATGTTCTGCCACTGCTATAAGTAAAAATACATTTTCAGAGATTTACACTGATTGAAGCACTGCGGCTGCTGATGGACACATATTGTTCATTCCTGGGATCAAACCTGTAACATATATGCTAAGGGACAGTCTCAGCAGACCTGCATGCAGCTCCGGTTGTATTTAATTTAGTATTTGGATATCATCTTTGTTGTTCTGTAGAAGTGACAGAAATTAAATGATAAACACAGATGGGATAAACATGCATGTCTGATAAAAGCATAGGCACTTCATCGTTTAGCCCTAAACCTCCAGTCCTAAAGGAAGGAATCAGTGAAAACTTCATTCTGAAACAGTTCTGAGTTGATGAAATTGATTGTGACAATAGGAATGATGGAAATGCAAAACTGTGAGAATCACCTTTGGATCTACTCAACAGCTTCTCACACAATTTGTCAATACACAAACAGTTCCATCTGAGTTAATCATTTGTTTGTTACCCTTACTTTAGTTTTCTTTCTTTCCACCCAAGTGACAAATGTTACGCCTTATTTTGAAGGCAGTCTGTCTTAACTTCCGGTGTGATTCTATCTAACTTGAAACCATCTTCCGGGTATGCGGGGAAGGCGTTTTGCCATGTGTCAAGCTGTATTATGATGAAACCGAAGCACGGCGTGTTGAATTCATCTTTTATAAAGTTTTACCGATTCATGTCTGGTTAAAGTTCATCATAGTTACAATGACATTAAATACATTAAAATAATAATCATAATCATAATAAAATATTACAAATGAAACGTTAATTTACATATGTAAGTGTCGGGCCTGTTGGATTAAGTAACGTCATCTTTTTTTACATCATACTATCAAATAAACGATCAGCACTAGTTTGCTTACAGTGTTTCCATGTGAAGTAAAGCTGCAGCGCCTCCCGGTGGCCAAATTCTGCAAAAACAACCAACAGTCAGCCCACAGTTACAGGTTGAAACACAACGCAATATGCCCTGCTGCAAGGCTGTCATGAGGCAACAAGATATTCAAATGCACAAGGCCGTCGGGTGGAAGACACAGGTTCAACTCTCCATGTCCTCCTGCTGACGTGCTCCTGAGCAAGACGCTGAACGTTGTGGGACTTTGGTGTTCAGGACGTGAGCAGAACTGAAGGTTCACATCAGAAGCAGAATCACTCCTCTCAGGTAACTTAAAAACACTTTGATTCTTTATTAACATCTCCCATACCTGCATTTATACACAAATACACAGACATACTGTCTTTATACAAACTCATATTTACGTGTGTTAAACTTAATTCACAGATTCTGCTCTGGATGTGTGGGTCGTGTTTACATACCCCCACAAAGGTTTTATCCCATTCTATTGCTCTGATTCTGTTTTCATATTTCCATTCTGCTTTTCTGTCTCACTGCAGAAACAAGTTAATTTTCCCCACAACCAAGTCTCATTACATTGTTTAGCATTGTTTCTTACTCTTTGTGTACTATCACATTATATTGTGTCTTACTGTATGACATCATATCATATAGTTAAATAATACATCATAGCTTAAGGAATAGTAAACTATCATGCTGTATATGGCCTTATTATATGGCATCATATATGTATCACATTATATCTTACAGTATCATATATCATCTTATTATATCATATCATAGTTTACCTTATAGTATCATAGGGTTTTTATTGCATGGTACTGTATTGTATATATTACTGTATTATATTATGTCTTGTATTATTGTATTATTATTTTTATCATATCATACTGTATCAGGTGGTTTTGTATCTTACTGTAAGATAACATTGTATCAGATCAAATCATATTGTATCATATGTTCTCAGATTTTACAGCCAAGCTGACAGTGACACATGAAAACATTCTCAGACAACATGAACAGAAACACAGCAGGTTTGATGTGACTCTGTTCACGTTTCAACTGATCTGGTGTCCTTCAGTTTCACGTCCACATTTTGTCCTGGCAGATGACAAGTTTAGTTTGCTGGGGGTTTTTTTCCTTTCCAAAGAGACATAAACAACAAAAACATGACAAATCAGATCTAACCACTCACTCTGATACCAGCACTGCTGATACATAAGAGGACTTCATGTTGTTTCGGAGCAGTTATGGGACCGATTTTTGCAGACTTGCAAACCCCAATCAGGACTTTAAAACAGTGAAATATCAGCAGTTTCAGTGTCAGTTTGCAGTAAAACCCTGCAGACTGTCAGGTCAGGATGACAGACGGCATCATCGCTGCAGCTGAGCTTTGTTCAAACCCTCAGAACTTTATTGTAAACTGTAGTGGAGATCCCAAGGTTTCCAAAGATCCCAAATCTGTCCTGCTGAATTCCAGGGAAATGTGTATAAAATGATGCACAAGACATGTAGATCTTTTCTATTTGATGTAATGCTGCAGCCATAAAACAATGGCATCTTGGCTTTGAATATTTCACTCAATATAAGTGTGATGGAGCTTCAATGAAGCTGCAACCAGCAGATACACAATATGGATGGACACTGTCCTACAATATGGACACTAAGGCTTTTTCTGGCCTTGAAGCTACTTGAGGAGAAATTTAAGGGAAAATCAGGTATTAAGAGGTTAGACATGTCAAAGTGACAGAGGACTGCACAAAAGTAAACCTGAGCCCATTCTGAAAAAACACATAAAAAAATTATTAAATATTCCTTCTTGCCTGTGATGAGTTTGTAAATTTAATGACTATTTCTTTGAATGATTTTGAAAATCTAAGAACACTGCTTGGTTCAGAATTTGACCTCTGACCACAGCCTGGTAAACATCAGGTAACAAATTAAACACACCCAAAGCATTTCCCACAATGCCTTTTGGCAACCCCCAGAGAAGAGGTGTGAACCTGCTGTTGGGTTTTGTTGTTCTGAACTGCATCAAACTGCATCAGAGCTGCTGGAAACATCTGGACGTGACGTCACCTCGTCTACGACTGGAAACAAACTGCTGGGAAGGAGCTGCTCTCCTTCCTGTTGAATTCACATCAAACAGATGTTAATGTCCTCAGTGTCTAATCAGTTTAATGGAAATCACTTCCAGGGCTGCGTTA